>PVKS010018676.1:0-39701 GCA_004027875.1 Aplodontia rufa | reverse complement strand
CCCCCCCCCCCGCCTTCTCTTTAAAAAATAAAATAAACCTAGGGGCTGGGCATGCCTATAATCTTAGCAGCTCAGGAAGCTGAGGCAGGAGGATCACAAATTCAAAGTCAGCCTCTGCAACTTAGACCCTGTCTAAAAACAAAAAAGTAAAATTAAAAAAGGGCTGGAGATGTAGTCTAGGAGCACTAAATAAAGAAATAAATCTAGGTTATTTTGACAACTGTTAGTGAAAAACCAAATTCAATTACTTTGGTCAGGAAAAACTCTCATAGCTGGTACAATTTATTTTCTCTTAAATCTGCCCTAACTTGTACACACCAACCTGATTACAACTCTTTTCAAATACTTGATACCATGTATCAAGAATGGTATAGAATGATTATTCCCTGCAGTCATTCCATATTATGCCTATATTTAGTGCAAATATTTTTTTTTCATTGAAAACATTCTAAGACTTAAGCTAAAAGGTTCAAAACTAAAGAAGTACTCTATTTTTTAAAGAGAGAGGGACAGTGAGAGAGACAGAGAGAGAAATAACTTTATTTAGTTTTCACATGGCCTTAGTTGCTCCAACACTTAGTTGTGTACGTGGTGCTGGGGTTTGAATCCGGATCCTCGTGCTTGCCAGGCAAGCGCTGAAACCGCTGAGCAACCATTAAGCCATCGCTCCAGCCCTAAAGAAGTACTCTAAAGTGACCTTATGGTGCACAGGCCTGACTCCACCTTAACCCTGTAATATTGTCCTTTCTCTTTAAATAGCCAACGTCTTCTCATTTTCTTTTCCTCTGTTTAAACTGTGCACACCGTTTCATGCCATACCTTGTCTCTTCAGCAATTTATCTAATTAATATTTCAGCTCCCTCTATCACTCACTTTGCTAATTGTTTGAACTAGAAAATTCAGAACCTAAGTGGCCAGAAAAAAAATAAAAATTTATGCATTTGATGTTTATTCAAGTAAGACTGAATCTGTGTTATACCAGTTTCATGAAGTCAGAATATCTCTAATCTTAATGAATCAAAAGTATATAATGGCATCTGTTTGTTTAAATGATTTCCAAGTACCTAGTTGTCCAAAACAGACCTGTAGGAGGGCCGTTTGTCCAGAGGCTTATGTGACAGACATAGTAATATTTTTATGCCAACGTGTTTACCCTTTATGTCAATAAATATCCATTCTCATACCTATTTACTGAATTGTGCTATCACTTACTCTGCTAAATTAGGTCTGGATCATCTACACCTTTTCAAATGAAAAATCTGGGATAAGGAGAGGTTAAATGACTTTGCCAAGGTCATGCAGTGAGTCCACAGTAGATCTAAGATGAAAACAAAGTGCAATGAGCCATGGTACCTCCCTTCCTGGGAAGTAATTTATCAAGCCCTTGTCCTTAATCAAGATTAATTGGGTCAGATAATAGCACTTCTCCTTCACCAAAGCATATTCAACTAATCCGCTGCATCTATGTGTATGTTAGCATTTTCATCACGGTGCAAAGCGACTAAAACTTGTTAAGATAGAAGTTCCTTCTCTAAAATGTGTCATATTTCATGTCCTCTCACGGTCATGACATCTGTGTGAGGCAGAACAAGTGTAGTCACTTTGTTCACACATTTCGTCCTGATAAAATCTACAAAGCAGAGCAGGTCTATGACTCTTCCGTGCACTGATCTCATACTTGTTTCTAGAATCAAGGTTGCATCTAGTGTGTTTCCTTAAGTAGTATGCTTGCCTTTGCAGCCATATGGTTCCTGTTTAGACAGCTGTCCCCACTGCAACTTCTGTCATACTGGTTGTAATCATATTTCAACTGAAAGCCACTGTTGTGCTTTTATTTATAAGTTAGTAAAGGAGGGCAACTTAAACTATATCAAGGGCAGTTTTTCAGAACTGGAATCAATTAAATTATTTACTAAGGGCACTGATGTCAGAAATAGTATCCTCTGGTATATTTGTATTCTTAAAGAGAAAAAACTCAACTACAAAATCCATGAGGGTTAAATGGACAGCATTGCTTTCTGCAACGTAATTTGAAATGGATTTTCAGAATGACTGAAAGTGGTCTCTAATGATGTCATGAAAAAGGCATGGTATTTATATTAAGCTCCTATGTATGCTTGGGATGTAAATAGCTTGACTGGGTGTCTTAGTAAGTTTGTAACAATTTAACAAATAACTCTTAACTAGGCATAAATTTGAAAAAAAATTTTAGAAACCATTTTTACAAAAAATGGTTTTTATTAGAAAGACAGTTTAGTATGATAGACAAAAGTTCCATCAGTCCATTTCACCCTAAAGTCATTCATTAGAATAACTGTAATGTCTTTGGACATTTGAAGAACAACATTGGTCTTTGTAATTGTCTACCCCCTAGATGTGGGCAAGGGGCTTATCATGTTTACCTTAATTACCTTAACATCGATCACCTACCTTTCAAGTTACCAACTGCAAAGATGTGTTAACCTCTTTGCAATTCCTAAGGGGGACAAAGTATAGTGGCTCTATATTTCACAAGAGTTCCAAAAGAAGCCAGCATGCAGAAAGTCAGGATGTTCTCTGCTTTATCCTAGAAGATTTTCATATTTAAGAAAAATATAACTTAAGATCAGGAGCCAAGAAATTGGAAATAATAATAGTGTGTGCATTTTATACTTAATTGTATGAGGCTCTTTGTGTATCATGCTAAATGTTAAGATCCTGAAATAATCAGTGATGGTCCTCATCTTCAGTGAGTTCACAATCCACTGATATAATCAAGCATGGAAGCAAATAACCACAATGTACTACTAGAGTCTCTAGGTGACATATGTAAACAAAGAATATTAACTAGAATCTTTTGGAAAATGTTGAATTTCGTCAAAAAGATCATGGCTTAATGATTTTTCAAAGCATTTTATTTACCACAGAATTGATAGGCAAGGGTTTTGTGAATGACAGACGTGATACGAAGTTAGAAAATATAAAACAACATAACAGAGTGTGAGTGGGAGACTGTAACATAGTCTGAATGTGTAAGTCAGCAGCCAGTGATGAAAGAAACGTTTGGAAATAGAAATAAAGATTAGGTTAATGAAGGCCCTGTCTGCTTTGCTAAGAACTTTCAGGAATCACCTGCTGAAGATTTGTTTTACCAGAAAATTGACATGGTTAGATTGTACTTTAATAAAGTGTCTCTGCGAGCAAGGTCATAAAGAGATGGGAAGAGTAATGTGAGTCTTTTGAATCTATTGACAGAGAGCCCAGTAGGAAGCCTGGTGATGACCCAGAAGGCAAGGAGGTCCATGGAGATGGTTAAAAAGGAATTAATTTGAAACAAAGTTTTTATTTTTTCTTATTATTGACAGAAAATATTTGTACATATTTAGGGACTCCAGTGTAGTAACAGTATATGTATACAATGTGTAATGGTCAAATCAGAGTAATTAGCATTTCCATCCTTTCCATGTGTTGAGAAACTTTGGACTCTTCTAGTTATTTTAAATATATAATAGAATGTTGTAGACTGTAGTTACCCTATTGTGAGAATCAATTTCTCCTTTATACCATTTTATTATAAAGGTAATGAATCATGGTGTCTATGGATAATGACGGGAGGGAAAATAAAGGTTTCTTCTATTAGGAAGGGAAGGTCTAGGCTTAGAACAAAAGATAATGGGTTTTCAGAGATTTTTAAAAAATTCATTATAGATAAGTCTTTCCTCTCTCAATATGACACAAATTCCAAGTGAAAACCAAGTGCCCAGAAAACAAAGAGGTACTAAAAATAGATTTCATGTGGTTGGATAGACCAAACTTAAGTTATAAAAAGGCTGGAGAAAAATGTTTGCCCTTTTGCAGGGGAAGTCTAGAACTAGGCAACTAGATATTTCTAGAAGAGGTTCCCTGTGGGAAAACACCCATAACTGGGTTCTTTGACAGCAAAATAATATCTTCAGTTTAGAAAAGATGCATGTCTTTCCAAATTCTGTGAATTATTGGTGTAAAACTTTGTGAGTCACTTGGACACTCCCTGAGACTCCGTTATATTTTGCCTAACAGAATTATTTCTAAGAATATATGAAATAATACTGGTAAGGTGTTTTATGCTCTGCTGTGTACATAATACTGTCAATGGAAGCTGTTTCTCAAATTCTTAATGCCAGTTGGCATGTTCCTATTTTATATTTCTTTATACCTCAATTTTATTTTCCTTTATTTTGTTTCAGTGCTTTATCCATTCAACAAATAGTTTTTGAGAACTTTTCCTGTATCAAACCTGAGCTGTGGATAAAGGGATTGTTGGTTATTGTCTGATAGTCAAACGGGGAGAGAGAAATGCAGTCAAGTTAGACAGTACAACATGATCTCATGATCTATCCACATATATGCATAATATTTAATTAATGGACTTTTTTAGAAAGATAATTTTTTTTCATCTAGCTTTTGTTTTTCCTTTATTTGTATATGTGATGCTAGGACTCGAACCTGAGACCTCACACATGCCAGGCAAGCATTCTACCACTGAGCTACCTTTCCAGCCTATGGATATTCTTTGAATGTCCTTAAATAATTTAATTTGAAGATTCTTCTATAAAAGAACTACAGAAATTTGAAACCAAATTAAGTTACGAAAGGGGGTAACTAGCTTTAATTACCTTCAAAAGTTCCAGAGTTATATTGAAAAACCTACTGAGGGTATAACTAATATGAAGGTCGATACAGTAATGGTTAATGTGTTAATTATAATATGAAAAATTTAAAATGAGTGTAAATACTGTCATCCATACAGTCTACCTTCTCTGTTGCTATCAGTACAGATACAATGATCAAGTGTAACCAACATGATAGATATTTTTTCCTGTGATTATCTGTCTGGTTGGCAATACATGTTAGTTGCTTTTAAATTCATTAGGAAAAACAACATCAGAGAAGGAAGGAATGAGAAATGGAAAAACAATCTATCACGTTTTCCCCCCAAACTCATTTCATGTCAGAGAAACAGAAAATCACGGACTAGTAATACCAGTAATAATAAAAAAAAAAAACTAACCAATTCTTTATATATGTATACATATATACATATGTATGTTTTCATTTCATAACCCACTTGTAAGCTACATGCTTCCTGTGATGCAAAGCTACATACATTATTTTTTTTATTTCCACACCTCTACAAATTGCTTTTGTGTCGTATACTGCACCATAGGACACTTACCCGGAGAGCTGATGCAAAACCTCATTTTGAGAAACAAAAGCAGTGTCAATTTATGTGGCAAGAGAATGAATGCTACATTCCAAGTTGATATAGGATCTGACACTTCAAATGTAAAATAAATTATTTGGAGGCCCACTATCTTTTCCCCTAACCTCTGCATTAACAGTTTTTTGTGACCTTGAATGCAAATGAAGTACAATACTAAGGATGTTCTTCATCAGTATGAATTAGCAGTTTTAATGTATGTTTCTGTAATCATCAGTTTATTTTCCAACGTGTAATTTCTATCTCCCTAAATCAATTTAACCAGCAGCATGTCGTGAATGAGACTCATTTCATCTGTGCCTGTGGTTAGCATTGTGTTGCTGCAACAAGACCACCTGACGGATTTCTGAGCCTAGGAAATTGTCCATTTCAATTAGCAGGATATCCAGGATATTTCCCTGTCAGGGTAATAAAAACAAGAACTGATTTGCCTCTTCTACAAAAAGCAAGAAAATACCATGCACTACTAATACAAGTGAACTTCCATTTTATTTTCTTCAGAACACAGTCTTAGCAAGAAACCAATATAAATAATGGGAAATAATATTTATGTGCTGGAAGCAAGAGAAGTTTGAGGTCTCTATTCTCTGCATTTTATTGTAGGTGCAAGGCAATCTTTTCCTATTTTTTCTGTTTTGTAGAAAAAAGGATTGAAATACCCATGAATTCATATTGGTGTTATTGCCTGTTATTTCCTGTCCATAGCAATAGATTTGAGTTTTCTGTGCTCTAAAGAAAACACTTTGACTATCACTCTGTTCTTTTCCTTATCTGGAGTTAGCTTCCACATATCAGAATATTCAACCATTGGTTTTTTTCAGACTGGCTTATTTAACTTAACATGATACCCTCCAATTTCGTCCATTTGCCAACAAATGATATAATGTCATTCATCCTTGTGGCTGAGTAATGCTCCATTGTGTATATAAGCCACAATATTTTTATCCATTCATCAGTTGAAGGGCACCTTGGTTGGCTCCGTTGCTTACCTATTGTGAATTGAGCTGCTATGAACGTTGATGTGGCTGCATCTCTGTAGTATGCTGCTTTTAGGTCCTTTGGATATATACCAAGGAGTGGGATAACTGGGTCAAATGGTGGATCCACTTCCAGTTTTTAGTGGAAGGAAGAATGAAATAGGGAAAGTTAATGGAAGGAATCAGACTTAATTTGCTCATGCCCAATTATGAACATAATGTAGTGAATCTCATCAAAATATATTTCAGCAATTCACTAAAAAAGGAGGAAAAGCCATTTAGTAAACAACAGAAAGACCAATAGAGGGAAGATAAAGGAGTAGGGGTGGGGGGGATACTGGAGATGGAAATAGAATAAACTTACCTGCATGCTTTCACAAAAATGTTTAATTCTGTTGTCAAATTTATCTAAAAAGTACAAGGAATGGTAGGAAGAGAGGAGAAGGGGAAATGTGGGAATTGAGTTAAAACTAGGTACACCCCAAGTATTTACAGGTATGTCTTTGTTTATACTACTGTCATGTATATAAATAATGTTCTTCATAGGTATAAGAATTACACACTATACTTGTACATATTAGGAAAAATATATGACCTGGAGAGGCAAGGGACCAGGGAATGGGAGGATAAGGGTAGGTTGGGAGTGCTGGGGGGGATATTGACCAAATTATATTGCTATATTATATGCATCTACAAATATGTAACAACAAATCCCATCATTATAGGTATAATGCACTAATAAAAATTTAAAAAATAAAAGACAAAAAAATTTTTGAATAAAATGCATCATTCTAATTTTTAAATATTGTTTACTTTTATACCCTTTGAATAAACCTGTGGTCTCTAATTCCTAGGTCAGTGCTAAGGAAGGCAACTTAATGGATAATAAAGTAAAAATGGAGTATAATAATGACTCCAAATGGCTTCATGAAGAAGTGGTGCAGCTTTTCAAAAATACTTTAACAAGATTAGAAACCCTAATATTGTCTCGAACTTAGTCAACACTGGCGTGTGCTAGACTTCTAATGTAATTGCATTTGTAACCATAGCTCTTTGAGTCCAATTCAATTTCTCTGTTATATTCTTGATATATCACTTTTTCGTTAATAATTTTTATAAGCCCACATCAGAAAGGAACAAAAAAAGAAAGAAAAAAAACTGAAGCAAAGCTTCTTTTGACTATAAAAGTATCCCTGCAAATGCACGCAGGCAGTCTTTAGATACATCGTTTTGTATGTTTAAGCTTCACAAAATCATCTCTGCAGCAGACTGCACATTTAGCTGGAAGACAACTGAGTTATAAAATTGGTTTTGGACTATTGAGAAGAGAAATGGAGCTAAAGGGTAGAGATTCAGTCATGAGCCCTGTAAAATAGGAGCTCTTTCTTTCTCTGGTAAATTCCTCTCTAATGCTGCTTTATTTTCCTTTGCATGGAATATGATCATTATTAAGTTACCCCAGCCAATTCCTCCATGCACAGTGGTCCCCAGTTAAAAATATGTATACATATGTAGTGATCAAATGAACCTACAGGCACTGCAGATACCTCCTTTCTTTAAAAAAAAATCCAATTATTACTTTACAGAAAAAGGAATCATAATATTGTATAATTTGTGAGCTTGAAGGATGAGCAGCTAACCTCCACAAACATCATTTTAAAGATGAAAATGGCTGTGCAAGGGGAATGATGTCTCCTAAATAAGGAAGTTCGGATAGCAATGGAAGAGTGAAGAGAGCTATTGTAGGCAAGCTAGAAAAATATTTTGTCCTTCTGTGCCCTGCATTACTTGACAGTACAATCAGCATTTCTAAACCTTTGTTTTTTAATTTATATTTTTATTGTCTTCCCAAAGAGTTGAATTTTGTCTAAGTCACAAACAACTCATTCACTAACCTTTGTATTCTGCTTCCAAAGTGTGTGTCTTATATCTTATGCCTCTGAATTTTTCAAAAATTCTTCAAATCTTTTACTTCATTGTTGTCATTATAGTTGACCTGTAGGGTAGCAATTCATATCACTGTCATTTTCTTTTCTGCCAATAAGAAAAAGAGAAGTGAACTATAATATTACCAAGTGTGCAAGTCAATCCATACAGACACTGACCTTATCGTTATGTGCACCAGTGGGCTTTCAGAAGGAAAGGAAAGAAGGCAAACTTACTTTCATGAAGTATGGACTGGGGGTGTGCTGAAATTTCGAGAGAGAGGTCTTATATATTCTATTTCATTTAATTCTTGATGAAAAAGTATTATCTCACTCTCCTGAATGATGGACTGTCTCAGAACGGGTAAGTAATTCGACTGTGTAGAGAGAGAGAGAGACAAACCTTGAAATCAAATTGAAGATTGTCACTCCAAAACAAGTGCTTGGTCTTTGAACCACTGTTTCTCAAAGTGTGATCTGGGGATACTCGCAGACCCCAAGACCTTTTCAAAAAGTCTGCAAGATATGATTTTCATAATAATGCCTTTTTAAAAATCTCCTTTTTTAACAATTAGAGTTTTCCAGAGGTTGCATGCAACAAGTTGACTGAAAAAGCAGTCTCCTGTCCTCATTAAATGATACTTTTAAAACAATTTGTAAATGAGGCTGGAGGGGTGGCTCAGCAGTGGCTCAGTGCTTGCCCAGCATGCGTGAGGATGTGGGTTTGAACCCCAGCACTACCTACACAATGAAGTGTCTGAGCAATGAAAGCCACATGAAAAATTAAATAAAATTGTCTTCTCTCTTTCTCTCACATTGTCCCTCTCTCACACTCTCCCCTCTCTCTAAAAGAAAAAGATTTGTAAATGCATAAAACATTGTCATTCTTCCCTCTATACTTTTTAAAAATAATACATTAATAACCTTTTAATTATATTAACCTGGTTCAGGCTTATTGTCTATTATTAAAAGAATAGTACTTTACATTTTTTTAAAATTTCTAACAGGCTACATATCTGTAGACATAAATCACATAAACAAAAGCTCTTCTGGATCCTTAATTTTAAGAGTAAAAAGTTCTGAGACCAAGAATATTTTGAGAACCACTATGCTAGATCAAGCTTCCTCACTGAAGTAAAATTAGGAACTTAAATATACAACAAAATAGCCTGAGATAGAACTTTCAGAAGAAAAGAAAATCTATGTATTCACCAGTCAAGTGCTAGAGATGACCTTTAGATAGAATCTTCCTTCCATGCCGGGGTTTTTTTTTTTTTTAACTTATTCTAGAAAGAAATCCGTAATTATTGTTCTTTGCATGGAGGTCATGAGTTACAAATGGTCACTGTACCAGGTATTTAAATCGGACACTTTTAACTTAGTTTCAGCAAAGGTTTAAATGGCCAAGAAAGAATAATTGGTGATAGAACTCATATTACAAAGTAAGGGACGAGAATCACAAAAAGTTTTGAAACACAATTTCTAAAAGCTGGTCTGACAACACCTCTCCTACCTGAGTAATGTGGAGGGGTGAGAAGCAGGAGAAGACAGGTGTCAGAAATTAATTTCTTTGAATATGGCTGTTAGTGTACTCCGAATCTTAATGGGGAAGAGACAGAGGAAACTTCCTTTCCCCTTGATATCTAGAGAATAGGGTTTTAGAGAAATGATGTGGAGGTCCTCCTCTGTGGCCCAAAGAGTCTCCACGGCTCCACAGGAGATACCTGACCCACAACAAGAGAATCCAGAAGTGGGATGCTATGGTCACCTCAGTCCTCCTGTGAAGAAGCATGAATTGGAGGTTTTCTTGAAAGCGGTATGTAGCACAGAGTTTGCCAGAGCCAAGAATGATAAGTGTCTCCTCTGGGGCCAGATATTGAAGAACTAGCAAGTAGTTCATTTTAATTTTTAGCATTATATATTTCGTAACTCATAATACATTGATTATTACATAATCGCATTGGGTTATTTCATGACTGTAGAAAAGTTAATAGAATAATACAAAAAAATCCCATATTCTCTTTACCAGATTCATCAATTGCTTGTACATTGATCTGTTTTATTAATCCTTATCTCTATCAGTCTCTCCTCCTCCCCCTCACCCACACTTTCTTCCAAATAATTTACCTGTAGGTTGGAGACACTGTGCCTCCTAAATACTTCAGGGCATGTTTCTTATGAATATGAACATTTGTATCTGTGTGTTGAGGACAGAACCCAAGGCAAGCTAGGCAACGGCTCCATCACTGAGCACCACTCCCAGCACACTTTCTTATGTAATGATAGTTTATATGAGGAAATTTCACATTGATTGATTGATGTGATAGTATTATCCAATCTATAGTGCAAGGTGTTTCTAATTCTTTGCAAGAGAACTGTCTGGAAGCCATCCTGACCCCACAGATGGGTAGAAGTGCTATTTTCTCAAAGGCTAAGGGGAGAGCTATGAAGTATGAACAGATGACAGTGCGCAGGATTCCAGGAAACTGGCTGAGAATAGAAAGGACATATTCACTGGAGGACAGTGCAAGGACACCTTTGTTGTAAAATGCAGTGGAGAGAGGAGCTAGCAAGGAAGCAGCAAGACATTGAAGAATAGTTGGAAAGCACCAACCTGGCGTTCCTGCGGGACTAAAGCCAGAACTGACTGTAGAACTCCGCAGAGCTGCTTTGTGTCTGGAGCAGTGAGTGGCTCAGCAGTTACAGCACTTGCCTGGCATGTGCACGGACCCAGGTTCAAACCCCAGTACCACACACCTGGTTAAGTGTCAGAGAAACAACGGCCAAATGGAAAAATAAAATTGATTCTCTTTTTCTCTCTCTCCTTCTAAGAAACAAACAAAAACAATGAGAATGTTTATGCCCAAAAGCCAGGATCAGCTGCCTTATTATCCAAAGCCAAAGTTTTTTTGGCAGTATGCTAATGTAATGTGTAAAGTGTCTTTACCGTTGTAAAGCTGTGGAGGCATTTGTTCACTTGAGAATCAAATATTAAATGAATATCAATATCATAAAACCCTGGACTAGGAGTTCATTCCTGACCATCTGTTTAACATTGATTGATTCATTCATTCAAGAAATACTTACTGATAAGCGTATGCTACGAGACTTTCACAGTGCTAAGAAAAGCACATTTGCTGAAAATGGACAATATCCCTGTTCTCCCCTGGCAGTTACTCTAAGAGACATTGTTGTCCTTGCTGACCTTGGCAACATCAGCTCTGCGTGATGTTTTGATATGTCTGAGGTGCTATGCTTGTTTTGCTATCATGATTAAGGAAAAATTTACAACAGAGAATGAAACTACGGGAAAATTTAGTCCAGCCTCATTCCCCTGAAATGATCTCCTGTCATCCTGAAATCTTGTTTTGTGGTTATATGTTTTGGTTTTGGTTTTTCCAGAGCTTTGAGTTACTAGGCACCTTATCCTGTATTCATTGTGACAATCTGATACTTTATGGCAAAGTAGAACACATTTGTTTAAAGTACGTTTAGTAGTTGTTTCTTTAGTTGGACAGAACTCATACATTCAGGAGCTAATGCACACAAGTGTGCATAAATTAATTGTGAATGCAACATGCAAGTGTTAATGAGGATCACTTGATTATTTTCTTTATTCAATTTTAGCTATTAGGATGTCCAAAGGTCCATGCATTATTTCCTCATTTAAGGTGTTATGATTTGTCTAGAAGTATTTCAACATGACATATATATTAAAAACTACGGTCTGAATTTAGAGTACGTTTTCCTTGGATGCAAAAAAAAAAAACCTGTTACCTGAGCCATCATTACTTTTACTTCAGTGTGAATCATGAGCCTAGTCAACATGATTCCTTCTCCTCTCAGTCAGTATTAAAGCCCTTAAATTCAAAGTCAAAACTAAAATGATATTTGCTTGTTAAGCTTTATGGAAGCTTTGGGGATTCTGGAAATCATATTGAACCTTCCTGTTTCTAATAGTCATTTTTAAATCATGAGAAATTAAACTTAATTGCTTGATTTAGGGATAACATTTTTGAAGAGAGAGAGACAGTGAAAGAATCAATCAATTTTATTTAGTTTTTCATGTAGCTTTCATTGCTCTAACATTTCATTGTATATGTGGTGCTAGGGTTTGAACCCGTGTCACCTCACATGCCTGGGAAGAGACATAACCTCTGAGCCATTGCTCCAGCCCCTGACGATGACATTCTTGACTCAGACGTCTATAGAGAAGAACTAGAAGTATACTTTGTATCAGACTTCTGGCTATTACATAGTGAATAAAAATATGATTAATTTCTTAGATGTACATATATGATACCTTGGTTACACATGTTATATGTATATACATATATACATTTGTATATACATATATGCTTTGTATTTTATTCTGAAATGCATTTAATGTATACACACATGTATAATTACATACATATACACACGTGTTACTTGCTCTGAAGTGGTACCAAGTAATTAAAGCTTTTTTGATTCTAGAGCTTTTACTAATTTTAATGTCTCACATTGCACCTGTATAAATCTTTGGCGAGGTTAGTAGTATTAATACAAATGTACATTTTGGGGAAGTTTGTTTTGTTTTTCCTAAAAGGAAATTGCTTATATCAGTATGTAAGTACAAGAGTTCTTCCTCAGTGGTGGGTATGATACTGAAAATGACTTTAAAAAGACCCTTGAAATGCCTTTGGCATACTGTTATGTAAAGAATAATGTTTTAAAACTTGGTTTGTTGGTTTTATGCATCATTTACTTGAGTATCTCATAAGTTATAAGGAAATAGTATTCAAGAATTTATAATCACTTCACTTTGTAATTTTAACAGATTGGCTATTCCAATTTATGATCCTGTTTGAACAGTTTCAAGAAAGAAGGAAATTAGTAATCTGTTGATAATAGGAATTATGTCTTCTCCATAAGTATGTTCCTCATATACAGGGATATTAATGCATCTTACTAAGGAAGCTTTCATATTTTGGTTATAGAAACACAGAATTAAAGACCCACAGAGGTGGTCACATGCTATGAGCATGTGGTGCTTTTGTATAACGATCACTGGAAAAAGTATTCCACTCATCTATTTAACATGTTCTTTTCTGGTAAGAATTGCTATTCTGAAGTTAGGATAAGCAAAAAGGTATGTTGGACTTCTTGAGAGAGTTGAGAGTTCCCAGTTGCCTCAATAACCCCCCAATACCTCACTCCCCTGCATACCTCCCTCCCTTCTCCCCCTACTTTCATAGTTATGGTTCCCCCTGCTTATGTGAAATTTCACCTATGTTGAGATTACTGTTGAAGATAGCTAACTTTCATCCTGTTTTAGATTTTACTCTTAGCTTCCGCATATGAGAGAAACCATACAGCCATTAAGTCTCTGTCGAGTTTGGGATATTTCACTCAGCATAATTTTTTCCATCTCCATCCATTTGGCTGCAAATGCCACTATATCATTCTCTCATAGCAAAGGAGAATTCCAGTGTATATATATACCACAGTTTTTGAATCCACTCATCCAGCAAGGGGCATCTGGATTGGTTCCAGAGTTTAGCTATTGTAAATTGAGTTGCTATAAACATTGATGTAGCTGTGTCACTGTAGTATGACAATTCTAGCTCTTTGGGGAAAATACCAGGAGTGGGATAGCTGGGTTGTAAGGTGGTTCCATCCCTAGTTTTTTTTGAGGAGTCTCCACACTGCTTTCCAGAGTGGCCATACAAGTTTGCAGTCCCACCAACAGTGTGTTGGTGTTCCTTTCTCACCACAAACCCACCAGCATCTATTATTGTTCATATTCTTCTTTTCTGCCACTGAGGTGGAATCTCAGTGAAGTTTTGATTTGCATTCCCCTGATTGCTAGTGATGTAGAACATTTTCTCATATATTTATGGAATTTTTGGACGTCCTCTGTTGAGGGGTTTCTGTTTAGGTCGCTAGTCCATTTATTGATTGGAGTGTTTATGTTTTCAGTGTTAAGTTTTTTAAGTTCTTAGTATATTCTGGATATTAGCCCTCTGTCGGAGGGGTAGCAGGCAATGATTTTCTCCCGTTCTGTAGGTTGTCTCTTGATACTCTTGGCTAAAGCTTTAGCTGTGCAAAAGCTTTTCAGTTTAATGACATCCTACTCATTGATTCTTGGCTTTAATTCTTGCACTATGGGAGTCCTGTTAAGGACTACATATTAATTATAATAAGTAATATGTATTATGTGTACTTACATATTAAGTGTATCTATTGTGTGAAATAGTTTAACCATTAAATGCATATTTATATAAGTATATATATTTTAAATCATATATAAATATACGTACTATTTTAATATTTTTCAAAACCCTCTGTGGAATGAATGAATGTCAGGTTGAAACCCAAAAGCTTTTAGGCAAATGATAACAATTTACACTCAAAGCTAATTTACGATTAAGTGATATCATATGCAAGGTATCTGAAAAACATAAAATATGCTTTTCTAAGAAGTCAAAGTGGAACATATTCTGTTGATATTTTACCTTGAAATAATAAAAATAAACTATTAAAAACACAAATATGAAACTTTATTGAGGTTAGTTTTAATTGCAACCATTGGTTTTAAGATATAGCATAACACCAGTAACCATGGATTTGGTTTAAACACATGAAGACCAGGATGACAGAGTTCATGTCAAGCAGTAGACAAGCATTTATGATCAGACAGCCCATCTTTGGATGGCTTGTTTCCTTATACATTCCCAAGTTGTCCACACTTGAACTTGTCCATCTATTCATGTAAGCACAGCATGGATTGATAAAGATTTCTACATTCGATCAGAATGAAGAAGAAAGAGACATATTGAAAATCACTAATTCCATAAGATGAGATTATCACTTCCTTGTACAAGTAATTTTGTAGAAATACATGCCAAAAATGATGAATGTATTAGAAAAGTTAAGAAAAATCAATTTGTTGAAAGCGACTTAAATTTCCTTTGTCTACAGTTATCTTTTGTTTTCTACTAACCTTATCAGATACTTCTTCACTCCAGTTAAAAAATATGTTTTAAAATATGAGCTTTTCATATTATTGTTCCTCTGAAAATTTGTGTAAACACTGCATGTTCCTGGTCCATTAATCCAATAGAGTTTCAAAATCCAGAAACATGATAATAAATCAATATGAATACAGCTCACTTCTATTTATAGTGTTTTCCGTAGGGAAAATTAGAGCACACATGCTCATTGTGGAGACTTTAGATGTCTTCAGAGAAAACTCCATGCATGTACTGAGAGTATTTGAAACCAGGGAACCTGGTGCCATATCTGGCACTTAGTAGACTCTCAGTTCATCTTTCTGGAATAAAAACATTTAAGGCTATATCAATGACCACTCAACCACAAAATAAAAATAATTTTATCAAAGTATTCACCATTTAGGTATAATTGGTAAATGGTTAAGTAGCATGATCTTATGCTTGGTCTAAAAAATGTGCCTATTTTTCTAAAGTAGGTATTGAGAAATATTAAAGCATAAAACATAACCAATGATATAATCTTGATTATTTTGTAATTGGGCAAATATTTTATGCTTTTCCTTATGTAAAAACTACATTTTAATGATGACCTTATCTCAAGAGCAATAGGGTAGTTGAAATGGGAATAAAAAATACAAAATATTTTGTTGGGTTCCTGGCATTCAAGATGGAATAATAACAGTAATAGATTTTCTGAGAGCATTATTTGAAAGGAGTCCTTTATGTGAACAGTAGTCATACAAATATTTCATTTTTCTGTATTCAGTGATTTGAACATTACTCTTTTATGTAGGAAGCAGTACAAGATGTATTTGCTCCTAAAGTCCTATATGGTAGAAGGATACTTTCTCATTCCTAGGTAATTTCTACTAATGCAGATATCAATTATGCTTTTAGACTTTTCAATATTTTGCCCTTGTGTGTTATGGGCACTGCAGATGGATTTTTTTCTTTATAGCCCTGGTTAATGCATTTGCAGATTGCATGGTAAGAGTCTGAGAAAATTACTCCATATATCAACAGTGCAAATTGTTTTTTTTCTTTAATCTACACACTGTGCTAGTATGCCACATTGTACAAATCAGTAAGAAAAATTCAATGATTAAAGTTGTTTTGGAAAGTTGTAATTCTGAAGCAAATATATGGTTCAACGCTCATCAAAACTGAGCAACAGAAAGGTAAATAAAATTGAATATGAAACCAAACATATACTCTGCCTCTTTCAACCATATAGACTCAGAAATTTACAGTTTTTGACTTGGTGATTCATTTAGCATTCACTTGTGAAATTAGTGAAATGAAGATATTTTCCACACATATAGAGCTCTTCTCTAACTAATAAGCCTTGGATGAAGTTTAATTTGTATGAATGAGCTAAATATGAAAATAGGAGGTTGCCAGGTAATCATATAGTAATTCATTAGTTATTGTTATAATAAATATTCCTTGAAGAAATCCTGAAGTAACTAACCCTTTGCAAGTGAAGTTCATTTTATAGCCAACTATGTTACCAAAATGATTTTCTTCTTCTCTCAATTGTGAAAAGAACAGTAACTGAAGCTGAATGTTGTTCCCAACCACACATATAGCATAAATTCTAATAGATTTGTTTTGTATTCATGCCAGAGATGCATCGCTCTCCACATTTGCTTTTCTTTTGCTCTCTTGGGTACGGCTGTCAGTACCATACAGAGTACACATTAGGAAATTTTGTGTTCAGTCAGAACTTGCCTGTCTCTTCAATGTATCTAGCGTTTCAGTGTTAAGTGCGCTTTTATGAAAGGAATGAATATGTTACACACCTCATAATTCACTTTTTAAGTTTTACAGTATTTCATTTAACTCAAATCTTATTGCATCATAAATTTAAATACAATCTTGCCCAAAGAAATTCTAAGTTCTCTTGTTATATTAATCTTCTCTTGGGAAACCTGCACTAGGTCCTGGTTGAATTTTGTGATATTCTAAAGTTTTTCTATACTATGGATCAACCTCCTTTTCCAACCTTACTCCTCTCTGCTTCCCATACTCACTTTATTCTCATGCCACACCAGTGAATTTTCTAGAACCCATATATGCCCAGTGCTTTCTCTTTCTCCATAATTTTTCTCCTCTGTGTCTGGCATCTCTAACTGAAACACTTCTCTCTGTCAAAATGCAGAGGGGAAAATGATCATCATCTAAGAACCGTACCTCATTAGTGCTTTTGCTCTTGTGTTGGGTTTCAGTTGGTATGAATCTCTAGAGAACTTATCCTAGTCAACCTTCAGCTGAGTTGTCAGTGGATTTAACTTCCCTTCTTACATTTCATCTTCTGAATTAAAATTTATTACGAGCGGAAGAAATTCCTTGGGATTTATTTCTCAGTTTTGTATTTCAGTGCTTCGAAAAGGGCCTTGTCCAGAATGTTCTATCGGCAAAATATTTTAAAGGAATATGTATTATGAAAGCATTGAATCAGTTACTTTGGCGAGGCTATCACAGAATTAAAGAAGCAAAGTGGATTTTCTAAATTGTTTTGTGATCCTTTCCTCAGACTTTTTTAAGTTCATTATGTGAATGTAGAAAGATGTCACAGTAATTCCCACTATGATGTGTAATTATTATGCACCAATAGAACACTTTTTAAAGTGGTTTTGTGTTTAAATGAAGTGGAAGGGTAGAGGAATATCATCAGTTCTAGTTTTCTTAGGAGTATACCTACATTGTCCTTAAATCATGATTAGATTTTGGCCTAGGGCAGTGGCTCTGCAGTTACAGCACTTGCCTGGCATGCGCAAGGACATGGGTTCAAACCCCAGCACTACCTACGCAACAAAGTGTTGGAGCAATGAAAGCCACACAAAAAACTAAATAAAATTGATTCTCCCCCCCCCCCTCACTCTCTCACTCTCACTGGCCTTCTCTCTCTTTTAAAAGAAAAATAATAATCATGACTAGATTTGGATAAGGCCGGTTGAAGTCCTTAATCATATATTGTATCAGAGTTTACTACGCTTCAGTGCTTATCTCCGATGTGCATTCACTTTCCACAACCAGATTGCAGAATTCTACATTCTGGAATTATTTCTATTTATATAAATTCCAGAAAGAAAAAACGTATGTATGTTTTAAGCACAGAGTAAGTAATCATCTAAATTTTAAAGATTGCTTTTATATAATTCTATTAAAATCAGCTTCCTTAATAAAATCTGGATGGGGCTGGAGCAGTAGCTCAGTGGTTTTGGTGCTTGCCTGTCATGCTTGGGGACGTCAGTTCAAACCCTACCACCAGGTACAGAACGAGGTGTTGGAGCAACAAAGGCTGCATGAAAAACTAAATGAACTTGAGTCTGTCTTTCTTTTTCTCTCTCTCACTGTCCCTCTCTCTTGCTCTTTAAAAAAAATAAAATCTAGATAAAGTGAAAAATCAAAATAGTATTGGTTATAATTAACTATTAATGCCAAAATTATTGCCTGTGTTTAAAGTTTGCTTAAAAAGTCATTGTCAGGAGCATTGATTGAACGTAGTAAAAGCTGCATATAAATTTTATATCTCCTACAAATGCTCCTGATTTTCAATTTTAAATAAAATTTTGTAAATTTTTAATTTTGTTTAATCTAAAATTTTTATTTACTCTGAAAACTTTTATTGTAAAATTTTCAGTTGCCGTAGATTGTGCCTTCTATGTTAATCAAGTCTTTCATATTAACAGAATTTGAGGGCATTTCTCTTTTTAATAAACAAGCAACACAGAAACAACTTGTTTTTTGACTTTTAAAAAATAATTTATTTAATTTTTAAAGATGGAGAGAGAGAGACAATCGACTTTATTTTTTCATCGGGTTTTTGTTTCTCTAACACTTAGTTGTGTATGTGGTGCTGGGGTTCAAACCTGGGTCCTCATGGACACCAGGCAAGCACTTCAACCACTGAGCCACCACTCCAACCCTGAAATAACATGTTTTTAAAAATACAAACAACCTAAGCTTGCTCAGGAAGAAGACTGGAGTAGTCCCTGTATTTTTTAGTAGTAGCCATTCCAAGAGGAGTTTTAATTTGCATTTCTCTAATTATTAGTGTTAATGAACATTTTTCATATACCTGTTGGCTGGTTATGTCTTTTTTCTTTTTTTACTTTTTTCATTAAATGTGGGCTTATAATTAGGGAATCATTATCAAATAATCAAGAACAAATGTATAATGACAGAGTAAGCCAAGGCTGCTGCCATTCCATGTTTTCCCCCCTTGGGTTCCCCATGGTTCCATGTTTCTCCATATTAACCCCTGTGTTAATTGGACTTCTCATGGAAGTTGAAGGTTCCCCTCTGAGTTGATTCCCCCATACTCCCTCCCTCTGGTCTCCTTGATATCCTTCCTATTCCCTCTCCCCTCCCTGCTCCCCTCTCTACGTCCCCCGGCATCCTAGGCAAGATTCCTCCCGTTTGAGTAAAAATTCATACGTGTTGAGGTTATTATTAGCTTAGCCATCTATCATATTGTTTCCAATTGTATTCTAGCTTCCATGGATGAGAGAAAACATTTGGCCCTTGAGTCTCTGAGTTTGGGATATTTCACTTAGCATAATTTTTTGCATCTCCATCCATTTGGCTGCAAATGCCATAATATCATTTTCTGTAATAGCCGAGTAGAATTCCATGATGTATATGTACCAAATGTTTTGAATCCACTCATCAAGTGAGGGGCATCTGGGTTGGTTCCATAATTTAGCTATAGTAAATTGAGCTACTATAAATATTGATGAAGCTGTATCTCTATAATGTGCCAATTCTAGGTCTTTTGGGAAAATACCCAGGAATGGGATAGCTGGGTCATAAGGCAGGTCTAGCCCTAATATTTTGAAGAGTCTCCACACTGCTTTCCAGAGTGGCTGAACCAGTTTGCAGTCCCACCAGCAATGTGACAGTGTTCCTCTTTTCCCACAGCCCCTCCAGCACCTGTCATTATTCGTATTCTTCATTTTTGTCACTGGGACAGGAGTGAGGTAGAATCTCAGTGAAGTTTTTATTTGCATTTCTCTTATTGCTAGTGATGTAGAACATTTTCTCATATGGTTATGTGCTTTTTGGACTTCCTCCACTGAGAAATTTCATTTTAGTTCCATAGCCCATTTATTGATTGGATTGTTTGAGATTTTGATGTTTAGTTTTTTGAGTTCTTTGTGTGTTCTGGATATTAGCCCTCTGCCCAAGGTGTAGCAGGCAAAGATTTCTCCTGTTCTGTAGATTCTCACTTGACACTCTTGAGTAAATCTTTAGCTGTGCAAAAGCTTTTTAGTTTAATTCCATCCTATTCATTTATTCTTGACTTTACAGCTTGCACCATGGAGTCTTGTTAAGAAAGGCAGTGCCGATCCCTATGTCATGTAGTGTTGATCCTACTTCTTTTTCAAGCAATTGTAAAGTTGCTAGTTTAATATCCAGATCTTTGAACTATTTTGATTTAATTTTTGTGCAAGGTGAAAGGTAAGGATCCAATTTCAGTTGTCTACATATGGATGTCCAATTTGTCCAACACCATTTGTTGAACAGGCTATCTTTCTTCCACACTATGCATTGTCCCCCTTTATCAAATATCAGATAGCTAAAGGTATGGGGGCTCATTTCAGAATCCTCTATTCTATTCCATTGATCTTCAGTTCTGTTTTGATACTTATACCATGCTGTCTTTGTTACTATAGCCCTATAGTATAATTTCAGATCAGGGATTGATATACCATCTGCTTCCTCCTTCTTGCTGAGTAATGTTTTGGCTATTCTGGGTCTTCTGTTATACCATATGAATTTGAGAATTGCTTTTTCTATATCTGTGAAGAATGACATTAGTATCTTAATGGGGATTGCTTTAAATCTGTATAGGGCTTTGGCTTTGGATAGAATGGCCATTTTGATTATATTGATTCTGCCTAACCATGAACATGAAATGTTTTTCCATCTACTCAGATCTTCTGCAATTTCTTTTTTTAAAAGTTCAATAGTTTTCATTGTACAGATTCTTAACATCCTTTGTAAGATTGATGCCTGAGTATTTTTTTTTTTTTTTTTGAGGAGATCGTGAATGGGACAGATTTCCTTCTTCAGCAGACTTGTTGCTGGAGTATAGGAGTGCTAATGATTTGAGTGTTGATCTTATAACCAGCCACTTTGGTGGAATAATTTATAAGCTCTAGGAGTCTTCTGGTTGAGCTTATTGAGCCTTCCTGGTATAGGATCATGTCATCAGCAAATAAAGACAACTTGACTTCCTCTCTTCCTATTCGAATTCCTTTGATTTCCTTGTCTTGTCTGATAGCTCTGGCAAGGGTTTCAAGGACTATATTGAATAAAAGTGGTAAAAGTGGACAGCCTTGTCTTGTTCCTGAATTCAGTGGAAATGCTTTCAGTCTTTTTCCATTGAGCATAATGTTGGCTATGGGTCTGTCATAAATGGATCTTACATAGTTAAAATATCTTCTCTTGATCCCTATCTTCTCCAGAATTTTGAGCAAACGGGCCCCTACGGGAATGGGGTGTCAGGTAGGAAGTGCTCTCCAGGTGGGGAACCTCTCCTCGTTGGTCCTGAGCAGGGCTGCTCCATATGGGGGTTCTACCAGTGGTTTCCTGAGCACCTTCTGTCGGGACTCAAACAGGCCCCAGTAGGAATGCCAGGCATTGGTAAGCCCAGAAACAACTTCTTAAGATGTGAGTAATCTGTGATAGTTTGCCAGAAAAGATAGAATTTTATATTTGTATCTTGTACCTTAAATCACCAATATTTCAACTCTGACTTCCTGTGAAATTGATTTTCCTTATTAGTATCATATTATATAACTTTCACATTAAATATATCATACAATTAATCCTTGTTCTTTCTCATAAAATTTGAGAAGTGAATAAGCACATAGATAATGGGCAAGAGACTAACATTTGAAGGGTAATGGTTATCTTACCTGGGAAAGAGAAAAAGTGAAATAGCAGAAAAAAAAGATGACTTATGAAATTCCTATTCATAGAAAATATGAAATACATGTGTATGGAAAAATATCTCTCATACTCTTTTTCCTTTCAACTGATGGTCACAAAGTATATTTAATTTTGCAAGCTCTGTGTAAGGCTTTAGGAAAAGATATAGATTATAAATCTAAATAAATGTCATGAAGGTAACTAAAAATGATGTCCTTGTCCAGCACAATTGCTAAATTTCCTATAGAAATCAAATAAAAATCATATGTACATAAAACTCAGAAGCATTACTAGCACTAAGTTTAAGTGTATCTGTGGCATTCCATAGTACCACTCAAGGAGGAAAGAAAGTTCTTACGTAGAAAATGCTATGTAGAAAGAAGAGACTCACTGAATCCTTCAACAGTTTAGTTCAACACACATTTATTCAGAGCTTCATATAGACTGGGCAGTGTGCTAGGTGCTGTGAATTAAGGATTAATTAGGTTCTCATGGCATTAAACAACAACAAATAAATGTCAATGTAATGTATTAAGTGATGTGTTACAGATTTGAATTTTGTGGATAGGGATTTTGTTTTCTAGTTCTTCTTATATCACATAACTCCTAGAACAGTACCCTAGAAAACTTGTTGAGATTTGCCTGTTTAAAGAGGGAACTGTGGCTTCACATGTGGCTGCCTCCAGGGCTAGCAATAAGACTGTGATTTGTATTCAACTTTGAAGAAAGCTGGAGCATCCAATCAACCTCTACCAACCAAGTTTATGATTCTTAGTAGAGTTAGCATTTAAATGATTTCATTATGTTGGCATTTTAGTTCATGTTACAATTGTTAGTAAAATTAAAATCCACATGAGGTTGATGGTGCTACGTAGACTTCATTTAAGTTTGTTAAAGTGAATTATTATATGATTATTTTCTGATTATCCCTTATTTCAAGGACATGGAATTGATTATAATAAAAATCATTTTCTTACAAAAAATGACACAGCCTTAAGGTATGCCTAAAGAAGAAATTACCTAGGGGATTTTATGGCAAATTCCACACGGAAAAGCACAGCAAAGATTCCTTGCTATTGTGTATAATTATAAAAGAAATTTTAATTTCAAATTGAAGGTTGGTCAGCCATTGAATTTTATATCAAAGGAACAAAAACTCAAGCCCTTATAATCCCTGCCCAGAGTCTTATCTCCCTGAAAATTTGCCTACTCTGAGGAATTAGTCTAATATTTCTCTGAATATGTTCTTTTGTCAGTGAAAATTTCATTGCCATTCACATTAGATATCTCGAGCATCAAAAAGTGGAAGCTGAGAAAACGGCTCATCCATGTTATTGCCTCACTTGATCTGCTGTTATCATTATACCATTTCATGGGTGAAATGAGAATCTCTTCCAAACTAACTAAAATAGTGTCAATTTTTAAAGTGAAATTGCATTGAATTCTCCCACAAATTTCAAATGCTAGGGCACCCAATTGCTTTTTCTAGTGAAAAATTTAGTATGACTTAACTATACTCTCCTTGTGTCATTTGATAGATGGTCTCCATTTCTCTCAAACACAGTCAGGGCTTTCTTAAGAGTATCTTTGAATTATATGAATAAGTCATTGACTTAGAACTTCATATGGTTGCATTTATCCTCTTTGTAAGAGAAAGAAAACTTTTATCAGAAGTAAGTGGTTTGTTCTTGCTTCTGGCAAGCATCTGTCTTAGTGTCCCCTACATTTGGTCTTTTCTTTTGATCGATCCCTCTTCATCTGTCATTGGGTAGTCTAGAGTCCAGTGTTCTGAAACAATAACTTCATATTTACTCCATTTCACAATGGAAATGCCATTCTGTTCTTTGACATTCTTTTCATTTCCAACCCCTTACATCAAAACTAAGAACAACTTTTTAAAGCTTTTTTGATCTAAAGTAAATTTTTAAAGATTTTATTTCTAAGGCTTTTGGAATTAAAGCAATGTATTTATGTAGGCAAGTTCAAACTTTTCCTCCAAAGGTTCAATATTTGAGTCTGCAGAAATAAACTAACAGGGAGAAAACATGACAATCTATTTGATGATAGGTTTCTGTGACACTTTAGATGGAAGACCCAAAGGCTTGGGGTGAACTCTTTCTTTTCATCCTTTGGTTTGATGAAGCATCGGTAACTATGTAAAAATATGACTGTACTGAAAGTGCCTGATCTAATGGTAATTGCTCCGAGGGGGGCCCCAGCAGGGCCTGTCTCTTCAGGTTTTGTCTGAACTTTCTGTGCAGGATTCCTTTCAGGTATGGGGCAGGACCCTTTGTGGAATGGATGTCTCATGACCTACAATCAAACAAAGTAGGTCACAGACTGTCTTTGTGGCCAAACTTTACACAGAAAAGCAGGGGGAAATTTAGAGAAATATTTTTAGATTTGTATGGCAGGCTTCATGAAAAAAAAGTGATCTGATTGCGATGACCTGTCTCAGGGAAGAGGAATTCTAGTTTCTATGATTTGCCTTGGGGAAGAATAAAGGATGAGAAACAGGAAGGTGTGAGATGATTAGAGAACAACTTTGCTTCTGAGGACTTGACTTTAGGGCATCATCTCCTGATGACAGTGTGGCTCTTTGAGTTAATGTAGGTAGTTATGTTTCCAAGTTATCACTTAATGTCTTTTACCCAGCAAGTACTTTGCAGCAATCTAAATTTTCACTCATATTTTGTAGACTCTAATTAAGAGAAAATGTATTTTTGGACCTTCATGGCCATGAAGTTTCATTTCCTGTCTAATACAATTTAATGTCAACTACATAGAAATAGATATCCTGGAGTTAAAAATACTATCACAAATGTTTTATGCTTATTATAATAAACATAGACTAAGGGAAATCCTACAATATGAAATTATCATGTATAGAAGAAATGGTTTTATTGATTTTTGGAAATATTGTTTAAGAAAGAAATCATGATATTCAGACAAAAGCCCCATAAGGACTAATCAATTTAAAGAATTTTACATATTGCACATTTTTTGGAAAGCCTTCTTTTTTTAAGGATTTTTGTTGCTCAACAATTAGATATTTTCAGCTACTTTTAGAAATCAAAGATACCTCAATAAATCAGTTAATCTAGCCATTTGCCTTCAGGTAAGTGGTGTTTTATTCCCATTTTGCAGAGGAAGCAATTAAGATGAAGAAAACTATCTAGACTACTTCAATGTGATAAATAAATGAGAAATAGAGGAAGGTCTAGAAAATAGCTCTTCTACCTTCTCAAAGTCCATTCCAGCTCAAATGAGACCAAGTTGTGAGGGGAAAGTCAGATTTACACACAGAATTGAAATGCTCTACACATAGCAACCCCAAGGAAGTTATGAACTGAATTTGCTAATATGTTAATAAATATGTTTAACACCTACATCATTTCCTTGTGAATATGAATGTGATAAATATGTGCAATCTGCTGAATATGGCTTAATAGTTAAATTTTTTAAAACAATGCTTCTTCATCAAGAAAAAAAGGGGCCATATAACCTCCAGCAGTGCACCTTTGAAGAGGGCAGTTTTCATCTAAAAGTGAAGGTCCTGAATTCCTGAAAAATGATGCGTATTATTTGAATTACCTGAAAGCCAGTGTCTTATAGAAAAACAGGTATAATGAAGATGGTATTTTCAGTTTAACATAAGATACTGCTTATTTCCTATAGTTGTTCCCCAACTACAGGTCTGTCCTGCTGGCCTTATATTTCCAACCTGGCACCTACCTACAGCTGAATGTATAGTGTTTAGCTAAACTTGCAACATAGCAAATCACAAAACATGAGCCCATCAGCACAGAGCTTGAAACATCTCATGCCATGTCCCAAAATCCCACTTTCCCATTCATTGTCACATTGCTGGGTTTGAATTTGGAACACACCAAGTTTAGATAAATCGTCTTCTCTCCCTACACATTTCAGTCTAAATGTGTAGGGAGAATTGCTGTCCCACCCTCCATACCTCTCCCCCCAATAAGGTGGGAAAGCTGAGTCAACTTATTTTCATTTTTTCTCATGACTCCAATATCTCCGTCTGTCCTGTCAGCAAATGTGCATAGTTGAAATAACTACCTCAGGGCGCTTTGTGAAGATATTTGTTTGGTTCCTTCTTTTATAAGGCCAGCAGCAATGTACTTATTTCATCTAAATATTCTCCATAGCCTCTCATTGTTTGAGAACTGGAGTCCTTAGAAAATCAAAACCCTCTGAAAATGAACCAGTTCTTTTGAGTTCCTTGTCCTTTGTGCCTTCCTCTTCTTTTTTAGCCTCTCCATTTACTCATCACTCCCTGCCCACAGAGGCACTCATTCTGCTATCACTATCCCTCCAGCTCCCTTATGAAGGTATTGTTAAAATGATCTTGGCTTGAAAATAGACTCATAAGACACACTCTTCTCTGTTCTTATAAAACTGAGAAAAATATTCCCTGCTTAAGTCTGCATGGATCAACCTCAAATGGCAGGCACAATTTCAAGCCATACCTTCTGGTGTGTCTAGGACTATTTAGACCTTTTTTATTAAAACCCTGTGCACCATTAACTCCTAAATAAGTACAAAAACATCTGGAAGAAAATGGTACTGAGAAGAAAGGAAAGATAAGAACATCACAGAAGACCCAGGATCACCAGTCAGGGGTGACAGATGAGAGGTCATTTTTGATGATTGTCCATCAGCATTTCTGTCTATTTTCTGAGATCAGAGTGTACAGGGTCCTCTCCTTCTATTGCTGAGTGCTTATTGAGCATCTATTCTTTTTTTTTATTGTTGGGAAACTGAAATGTATGCCAGGAGCCCCTTCTGGTTGGAAAGGGAAAACCAACATGGATGAAACGAGAAGTAGAGCCTTCATCCAACAAGTAGTTGCTGAATTATGTGCTGGCGAGTTGTAGGAAAGAGTACTCGAGGAAGCCAAGGCAGAAATAGAGGTGATAGCCATTATGCCAGGTGAGTGCTGAATCTGATACTTGGTGGAATTAAGTGTAGATCCTGAGTTTGTTCAGCAATTTTTAACATGGGCATTCCCAAAACATGATCTTGTACCAAAAGAACATTGATGCAAACTCCTGCCAGTTTACAGCTTCTTTTGAATGCTATTCTCTTCTGTTCATTTGGGGACTGTAAAGGTGGAGCTGGGGACACAGCTAGTCACTCTAACTATAATAAAAAGAGCATGTATAGTCCACATCTGTATATCTGTACCAATCATTCATGCAAAAGCCACAAGTGACCTTTTGCATCCTCTTTTCTGTATTAAAATCTCTTTCAATGGAATTTACTTTCCGTTACTTAAAACAATGCATTGTTTCTTCATCTTGTCTTATTTTTTTTTCTATTTCTTTTATGTAGAACTCATAGAGGATAGTCTCTTCTACGTAAATGTTCATGACTGCCCCTTTCAATAAACAGAACTGTGCACAGAAATGTTTAAAGCTGGAAGGCATGTAGGACAATCAGCTTTTTCCACTCTCATTTCACAGCAGATAAAATAGAGGTCAGGAAAGATGAAGAGATTTGCCTGAGGTCAAACACTGCATAGAGGTAGAGTCAGGACTACGCAATGGGATTCTGAATTTTGCTTTGGTCAACATACAAGATTATTCATTCCACGAACATTTGCTTACATGACATAGATCATTCTCGGTGCTGGGGCCCTCAGGGGCCTCCAAATGTACAATTCTGTCCAGCTGTTTCCATTTCTGCAGAGTTCTTCTCTCCTAGGTGTGTGCACAGTGACTTTGCTATATCTTTTTTTTTAAAGTAGTTTATTTATGCTTTAGTGCCCTTATCTTCATTCAGTCCCAATTAACTTCCCCAAGCTTCTCATTTAATTAATTCCCATCCTCCTTTTCAAGGTGCATACTGGCTCTCCTGACTTAATGCCATACTGCCTCATTATCATCCCCCCATTCTAAAATAATTATTTTGAGTATAATGAAAATGTTAAAGATGGTTGAACCCAGTATGTGATTATTGTAACGGCAACTGCCAACAAACGTTTTAGTATTTGTTGACTTGTATAATAAAGTGTCACAACAGGAAAATAAGTAGCTCAGCCATCCCAACCACCCCTCCCTTTTTTAAATACTTGTTGGTAAGCATTTGCTTCTATCAGAACAGGACAGGCTTGTAGACATAAGCCTCCTAAATGCTGTTAATGGGTTAGACACAAAGAGAAAAAATAGAAAATTCATTTATCCTGAACATCCTTTGGCCTACCTTTATCTCAAAGTCAACATTGGGGGCTGGAGCAGGGGCTCAGAGGTTATGGCATTTGCCTGGCATGTGCAAGAACAAGGGTTCAAACCCCAGCACCCATGTATATAACTAAGTGTCAGAGCAACAAAAGCCATGTGAAAAACTCAAAAATTGATTCTCTCTCTCTCTCTCTCTCTCTCTTTAATGTAAAATAAAGTCTATATTGTGTATCATGGCCTTCTATACTATATCTACTGGCAATACCATAAGTACCCGTACTGGTTTCATTTATTTATAGAACACCTTTTTGTTTACTACTTAATTGAATACTTTCCTTCCTCCGCCTAATACTTTCCAGTAGTTATCCAAATAAACATCATTTTTACAATTGTAAACAAAATTTAAAATCATGTGCTTCGTGAACAAAATAAAAATGGCAACAGTTCGGTATAATGTAGTATAGATACTAAAAATGACTTTTGTTTCAATACAATATTTTTAAACATATTTTTACACTCTCTGGGAAATTTTTATTTCTCTATAATTTCACATTCTACCAAAATGTTGCAAAGATAGTACAAATTCTGACACATCTTTACCTGGGTTCACAACTGTTTGCAACAACTGTTTCTCTTTCTTCTGTCTCTTTATATATACTCATATATATATACTCATATATATATATGAGTATATTTGTGTATATATATATACACATATATATACACACACACACATACTCATAAATATATATATACATACACTATATAGTCTTGCTTTAAATGTCATGCACAACTAATACTAATTCTATTTATAAAATTAAGTTAACACTGCATATTTTAAGTATCATAAAGACTACAAATACTTTTTTTTGGTAGGGAGGGAGATATATATCTATCTCACATATGTGATGTATGTACATACTATACATATACAGATTTGATATAATGCATGTATTAATGATGTATTTTTCTGTGCCATGTGCAAATTGGAGCCATGGTGTGCCCTATCCTGAACACTTGAATGTATAGTTTACTGTATTTCCCAAGGACAGAATATACTCTTACCTTACACAGAATACTTTGAAAAGTAGGCAGTTTATCACTGATACACCATTCTCTGACAGTCCATATTCAACTTTCCTCTACTGTTCCAACGATGCTAATTGTGTCACAATCCCCCTAATCCAGAATCAGTGATTGCCTTTAGTTGTTGTGCAATGCTTTATTTTTGTGTTTAAAAGCTTACACTCCATCAGTAATGACCTGGATAATGTCCCTTTTTAAGCAGCTGTCTCTGCTTGCAGACTGTTGTTCCAAGAATAAGAATTTAAGCCAAGAGATAGCTAACAAAATCCCTGAGGATTAGTGGTAACTGTGCTGAGGATATTGCAAGTCAGCTTCATAAGTATATTCATACCACAAGTTTCTTCATTTCAGTAGGAGGGAGTCCAAGAGAGGACACTGAGATTTTCAATATTTTACAGTGTGGCAATTTAAAATTTTGGTGCTGGTGTTCTGTTCCATCTCAATCCACTTAGAATTAAAGAGATGGTGTTTGTAAGTGACCATGGCACAGGATTTTACAATGCATGCTTTAAAACCAACCCTAGAGGCTGGAGAGGTGACTCAGTGGCAGAGCACTTGCCTTACATGCACAAGGTCCCAGGTTCAGTCCCCATCATCACATACGCAAATAAATAAAGGAAACACAAAAATGAAAAGAATTAACCTTCTCTCCCTCTGTCTCTCAAAAATAAAATAAAATCGGCCCTAATTCAATTAAAATCAATATTTTTATTGAAATAAAATCATGGGCATATTTAAAGGAAAGCTTGGATATAAATATTAACAATTTGTCATTACTGAAAATTCTTTTTTTTTTTTTTAACAAAACTTCTGTGAAGTTTTTGGATCTCCACCATAAAAATATATAAAGAGTTCCCTTCCCTCAAACAGTGACAAGGTAACAAGTGTTTGTAATATATATAATGTCTAAAACATGCAGTGTTTTTGCTTAATTCTGTAGATAGCTTTATTATTAGGGTCTCAAGGTACAAGTGGTTTGTTTTCTAGTCACTATTGAAGCAATAATCTCCAGGTTTCTGATAATTTTTTTTATTCATGTCAAGTGTGCTTCTAATATTGGATTTAAAAACACTAAAAATCATCAGCTTTATTGATTATGAATGAATATAATATTTAGTGAAAAGTATACAATCTTCCTAAATGGATTCATATTGTTTAAGTGTCACAGAAAATCATAAAAGTACCAATTCTCAGTACCAAGAAACTGAATGACACCTGGTTCTACCAATTGTGTCCCTGAAAAGCCGGATAGATGAGGGAAGGTGCAAATACTCAATCATTTTCTCCTCTAAAATAAACAGAAGGCATTTAAACACAAAAGGGACAGAAATTAGCTCTCAGAAAAACCCTGTGTACATCTATATCTGGAGCATAACCAAGAATAAAATAGTTATTTGTCCCCTGCAGTAGAACACGAGTGCCCATTCATCCTTGTGATAGATATGTATGCAAAACCAACATGAAACCAAATACTTGCAGACAACATAAGTCACAAAACTCATTTAATTCTTTCATAGCTTCCCTTAGGGAAGTGTGCTCCATGGAAAGTAGTAACATACAATATGTGTAGTGTCAAGTATTCTTTTATTCCTTTAATTGAAAGACTTAAATTTTCTCTGACAGGTTTTTGGGTTTTTTTTGTATTTCTTGTGAAGAACTTTATGCCACTCCATTTATTTTAATGTGAATGTCCATAGAATCTTATGGTTTGGGTTTTAATAAATAGTGTCAGTATGCTAGAGCTATCTATGGAAATCTTACCTAAAATTGTTTGTGGCCCAAAACTGTATGTTAAGAGGCACTCGGGCCAACCTAAACACATTTTAACATTGCTCTTCCTAATGGATTTTACTAGAAAACAGTTGAGTTTAAAGCAAGAATAAAATGAGAGCGGACCTTGGAGGCTTAACCATTGAACAGATGCAGTAAATACAGCTTTGGAAATGTAGCTGTCACTTCAGATCTTTTCCACACAGTGCCTATGTAAGCCAGTAATGAGAGCTACTGGCATCGTAATATTTGTGTAGTTCTGTTGACAACAGATGCTACGAGAACTCTTAAAATTAGAGAAACATGGCTATCATGAACCTATCTTTAAAATTTTCATTCTTGCTTTTTTATTCTACTTAAACTTTTGAAGACTAAAAATTGTGAGAATTTTTATTAAAAAAGGTACTTATTTCTAGAATTGCTAAATTTCTGTTTGTGAACTAATTCGTCAAATCAAATCAGGAATTCTTAACATCTTTATTAAAGCAATTCTTGATATTGATTCTTGGAAGGGATTTCATATTCTTTCTAAACTGAAAGTTGTAGTATTATGCAATGATTTGTAATTGTTTGTCTCCTAACTCGTGATGGGTTTAAAATGTGTGTGTGTGTGTGTATGTACCTATCAATATATTCTGTGTTTCCAACTGCAGTGAAAAACGTAAAATTTAAAATTATTCTGAGGTATATAAAGTTGCTTTATAGTAATAATATTGATGCTTGATACAATACTAGGCATTTAATTGACTGAGTTCTGTGAATCCTTTTTTAATAAGTTCTATAACGTAATATTCTCTAATAATGCCTGCCTATTCCAGTTTTAAAAATGAAACACTCTAGTCTGAGAAATGTAATTTCATGATTTATTTTTTATAAAATCAGAACATAAACTATGCACAGAATCTTAATCTATAGCTCTTCAAACCAATTTTAAAATTCCATTATATTGTATATACTGAATATACAAAACCATGACAGTTTTTTATTTGGACTAGATATTGCCACATTTTTAGGGAGAAAAATAATAAAGTGCATGCTATGTTTATGAGAGTTTGCAATGGTTCTGGATTATATGTAATCAAGTAACCATAGGACATGCTGTTTTCCTTATAGACTAAAAGAATTCCGAGGGAAACGAGACGAAGATCCAAACACACCAGAATTCCCAACAGAACAGTAAGTACTTTAGTGACACAATAATTATAATAGAAATTTCCTAAAATTAGATTTAACTATGTCTTTTATAAAAAAAATACGTATCTTTCTGTTGTGTAAGATGAATTAGCGTAGTAAGCAGTGGAGCCTTCTGAAACTAATTTCAATTTATGAGAGTGGTCTGGAAATCATTTATCCTATAATCCTCTTAGGTAAGAGGACAAGGTAATCTTTGTGATACATCTCCGGTCCTGAAAATGTTTGTGTTGACTCCGTCATCTCTTTTGACTAGTATCGTATCATTTTAAGTTCTAAAGAGGAAAAAAGGTAAGAAGATGAATTTAATCAAGGCGCATCCCTTCCTTTCACTTTAAAGTATATTGATATGTGATAATAAATTAGAATTATTAAAAAATGGCAACCATCTGCAGGCTTATAATCTACAGATTACACTCTTTAGTACATTCCTTTCTAATCTTATGCTGTGAAGTGTGAAATGATTTCCTTATTTAGCTATTACTTAATAGTGTTTCCATATGTGTGTGTTTATTAAGCAAAATTAAGTATATCTTGATGTTATGCTTTGTAGATTTTGTAATATTGTAAAGTTTTCCTAGATGCAAACACCTATAACTTTTGAATATATGAATATCAAAAACAATAAAATGAAGATGAATAAACAAGATCCAGGTTCATGACCCAACATTGTGTTACCTTAAATACCATTATTTTGAAAGGTGTTTAAAAATGTAGTTTCCTAAAATTTCAAACAGAAACGTTAAGTGGCATTGATTTAATAAAATCAAAATAAAAAATTCGGTATATATAAAAATAGAATGAAGTTCAAAGGAAAACATGTGATTTTGATTTAAAAAGAAGAAATACATAAATAATTTTTCTATGTTATACACAAATTACACTTGAAGTTTTCTAAACCACAAAGCCTTTATTGTTCATGCGATATCTTAATTATGAATGATTACATGTAATTGATCATGGTCGTGATTATATAAATGATTTTTTTTCTGAAATTCATTCCATTCATTTTGAAGTGTGAGAGGAGCAGGGGTAACAGGATCTTTTATGGTCAGCTTTACTTTTCACAAAGCGCTCTACCTCTTAATATTTGTTGCAGTTATGAATTATTACACTTGTTAAGTTTTTACTTCAAAGTTTATAAATTCCAAAATTTTCACTTTTGATAAAGCACTTCCTTGATTTAAATATTAAACTCCAAATATATGAAAGGCTGTTTGGGTGTTGTACAACAGGTTATGAACTTGTCTACATTGGTCTGGATAAGAATAGTTTAAGAATCATCAGACTTTTTTATCATGCATATTTTTAAAAACTCTTCTAATGTGAAGATGTTGCAAGATATGAAGTAAATGAGAAATTTCTTCTTGGTATTTTTTCCCCATCATCTTACTAATCAGAGAAAGTGAAAGTCATTCAACCAAAACATATCAATGTTTTTCTAAACGTAAAAGAGTAGGCTTTCTTTAATATAGTGTTTTGTTTATCTGTAGAATTCAATTTTTAATCATAATTTCAATTCTGTTCATTACTCGTTAGAAAGGAATTGGATTTTTAAATGACAGAACAAGAGATATTTAAATTATTTTTAAAAGTGCTACATTTCTACTTTACCCACTCATGATTTCTTAGCCCTCTTAGTATAATTTCACTATGAAAAGCCATCAATAACTGCTTTTTAATAATTTGACTTACCTAAGTTCTTTGAGCTTTTATAATTGTATTGAAGTAGCGTGTAGTACTTTATAGTAATTATACTCAGCTAACGAGATCTGTTCATTTGGAACAATCTTGCAGAAAATAAAGTAACCCGTTTCCAAGGGAGAAATTTTGCATCTTCCTGGTGCATGTTGTAGTTTGAGGCAATTTTTTTCTCCATTTAAGTGTCTTCTATTTAACAACTATATGCTAACTTACTCATAAATAATAACATGCAAAGAAGAAGATGATTTTAATTCAAAATCTGTAAAATTAAAAATGTAGTTTATTCCTTTAAATTTTCATAAAATATTTATGAGAAAAAGTCTTTGAATTGAAATGAAATTGCTAAAACATAAATGTCAACACATGTTTAACCTCTGAAGTTCTCATGAGTTAAGAATGGTCAGTATATGGGGTAAAGATATAAGATAAATATAAGATATAAGATAAATACAGTGGGTAACATGGTAACTACTTTTGTTGTCTTTATGTATAGAATATGTGCCTATGTGCTAGGCCATGAATAATGAGTGAGTTCTTATAATCCATATGTGAAAAATTCAAAGTTTATAAATGATCATTTTTAAGATAGGAAAGCCATAAAAGAAACTCGTACAATTTTGCCTTAAAACCCATAGCCTAAAAACCAGTTGGTAATGATAAAAATGTTACTAAAAGTACTTTATTAGAACTACCTTTATATTTTACAAAAACTTTTTGTGTTTAAGATAAGGAATAAAAGGGAAAGGAAACACCGTTGAAAACTGTGCTTTAAAATAATACATTTTCTCTCAATTGCTGAGCACTCTGGTACTTTCAGGAACTTCATGGGTCTGTTCTCTGTAGACTTTGATTACACTAGATAATGATAATAACAAAGAGGAGGCATTAAAAATCATTCAGATGCTCAGGCATCCTTCTTGGGAATTACTGATATTATCCTAGATTTGCAAAATCTCTTTAAATACTACTGGGAGTTCATGTTCTCACTCAAAGCATGACTATTATTAACAATCTTGCTTTCCTGGGACACCAAATAAGTTTCAGTTTCAGTTAGATTCTAATGCATAGCAGATTTTAACCAGTAAAACCTTTTGTGACACATTGGAGAATAAATATTATTTGCAAATGCCCCCCACAAGTTTCATTTAGTCAAATCTTTCCCTATTAGACACAACAAGTCCCAGTAATAAAAATGTATAAGCCTGTGTGTGTGTGTGTATAAGTGAGAGACAGTAGCATAGAGATAGGAGAAAATTTAGAGGTCATCTAGTCGAATATTCTCATTTTATAGAGATTATCTCCTCTAATAGTCTCATTTACGGAGGGCCAGATAGGTCAAGTCATTTACCCAAGCTCCTTATATCTAGTGGCAGAATTGAAAAATATTCTGGCCTAATTAATCACCTTTTTTTTTCTATCTGCCATATTGACTTCTTTTTTGTATTGAAAATGAAGGTTCAGAACTGCTCATGAAGCCTCTTCTTCAAATTTAAATTTTTTTCCAGACATAACTGTAATGAAATTTTGTATGAGTAATTATTTGCCCAGTCTCTACATATCTAAAACTGTATTTTCATATAGCTCATTAGAATCATGTTTATAGAACAAAAATTAAAATAGAAGGGAAGGTTAGAAGGAGAGAGACCACTAGACAGACAGACAGACAGACAACCAGCCAGGCAGGAAATCTTTGTTGGCTTTATTCTACCCCTCTGCATCCAAAGCATGAAGAAAGACAAGGTCATTCAAGAGCACGTGGCTAAAACACTGCTGGATAAAAATAATGCACAACAAGAATACATTTATTTACACATACAATCTTCCTTTAGCAACAGTTAAGCAAATTATCTTTTTAAATTCCTGTTTCTTCACTGGGATAACAAAAAATGTCTGCCCAGGCTACTTATCGAGTTTCTCTGAGATCACATTAAATGATGGGGATCTCTGCAGTGGTATTATGTATACATTTTGAGTATTTCATTATTACATTAAACCTTATATTATTATGAAAAAGTACACTCTTTTGTGAAAATTTGGTTTAATAGCTTTATGCAGTCTTGCATATCATTCTCACCATATGTACATCTTAGATTTTTGCATTACATTTTGTGGACAACATAGTAGGCATTTTTTACCGCTGTTTATAATGCCTACCATGTTATCTGTATTTCTCTTCAGAACCTTGTATATAATTTTGAAAACTCATTCCTTTGTTCTTCATTCTTTATTCAACAATTGCTATTTAATACCTGCCATATACATTTTTCCCTATATTAGAGATAAAAAATAAAAGTACAATGTCTCATCAGTAGTTCATATTTTGAGTAATTACAAATATTGGAATGCTCACTTCATAAACAGAATAAATAACATTACTATTGACTTATAATAATATATTGTCTTTTCAAGATTCTCATGGGTTAGCCTGCTGAGATTGTTTCGTCTCTTTTCTTGGAATATTGAGTAAAATGGATTTCCCAAAATCATAATTATTTGTATGATAACTAAAGTATATTCCATGACCTGGGGTATTTTTTGAAACAATAAAAAACTTTTCATCTATTGCATTATTATAGCATGGTATTGGCTTTGGAAGTTCTCTCTGATTTAAAATCCCATCTCTACCACTTATTAACTATGGGATGTAGGGTAATTTAGTAGACTCCACATATGTGTTAAACTCTCCATTGAGAAATAATATAAATCAAATGAGTTGGAGATCTGCTGCCTTTGTTACATCTTTATTTATTTTGATAGTAGGTTATAGTTACCTAATATAATGTCTTTAATTTTTATAGAATTAAATCCATTATTTCTGTAAACTTGCTAATTTTTTTATTTGGAAGTTCTCATTGTCTCTGTTTTGTCCTAAAAAAAAAAAAAAAAAAAAAAAGACTTGACTATTTATTTGAATGGCTAATTTTGATCTGCTAAAGCATTCTGATTTATTTACTTTTTCTTTTCTTTTTTTTTTTTTAAGAGAAACAATTTTCTTTAGTTTTTCATGTGAATTTCGTTGTTCCGAGATTTCACTGTGTATGGTGCTGGGGTTTGAACTCTTGTACTCCCATGCCAGGCAAACACCACAACTGCTGACCACTGCTCCAGCTCCATGATTTACTTACTAATTTATCCACACCAGAGCATTATTTTGGGTTGATTCATTCTCTTTGTAATTAAGAATCTTTGCTGTGGACAAAGAAAAGGTACATTCAACTCCTGTTCATTCCACCTACTGGCTGTGTGCTTGTAGGAAGGGAATGTAAACTCTGCCTTCATGTTCTCATCTATAAAAATTAAAATAAATTCCACATTATTATTTTTATATGAAGATGGCAAGACATGTCTATTAACTGCTTATTACAGAACATAGTACAGTAACATCAGTAAATAGTAATTTTGTTGTTACAGTTGTTTTTGTAAAAATCTCCTTTGCTGCATTAAAGGGGCAGTCCTTTAAAATTATTAAATTTATACAAATCTCCATGGACTACAGAGAAAGAGAATGTATGAAGGAAGAAAAAGAGAAATGGAGGCTGATTGGAAATCTTAGACACAAGATTAAGAAATGATTTGGCCCCATAGGACACAGACTTGCTTCAAGAGGAATCTACCCTGGACCTCTCCTAGGCCTCCCCATCCTTCATGCAATGCAGGTATTAGACAGGGCCTATGTAAAGCCCCAAGCCTTTGGGCAGCCTTCATGGCTATCCCTGAGCTGAATCAGCAAGGTATTATGCCGTGAAAGATATGGAAACAACTTTCTCCCTTACCAAGAAATGATTTCCTTTGGAGTCATTAATGAGGTCATTTCTCTAGAGAAAACAGATTTAACCCAACTGTAGGCTGAGCCAGTTTCCAAATATTAGTTGCATCCCCATTAGAACACACATCATTTTGAAGTGCAGCTTGATGGAATTGCATGGTGGCTCTGGTTTCAAAATAAATAAATAAAATTTTGTACGTGATGTCTAAAATTAAAATCACAAAATTATTCTTTCATGTCAGGAAACAAAATTTCTTATTTTACTACATTTTCCCCTCAGGGTATAGAATATTTTCAGTTTCTTTCCATTTGAGTACCTCAATGAATTAACTTTTATTGAAAATTTTTACCTTCGCTATGTTGAGAGATTTTATTGATAGAATTGCTCTTTTGAAGATAGTATGAAAATCTCTCTATAATAGTGTCATGAAATATCAATACTAGCTCCACTCTTCCTTTTAATGTCAATTCTTGTTATGTCTCTAAAGACAGCTATATACCAACCTTCAAAATAACAATTCCTGCTTCAGCAAAAAAGTAATTCATGGTAAATATCATTTTCCCCTTTCCCTTTTCCTTTTATTTCTTTCTTATGCTAAAATTAAAAAAATCCATTTCAGCATATGCTCCAGTGTCTATTTGAGCAATTTATGGCTCCTGTTCTTAATATGAATTTTCTTAACTCTGCCATTGTTTTTGTTTTCCATTTTCAAAAGAATCCTGGCAAAGACTATGTTTATGAATTTGTACAAAATATTTCAGGCTAAGGAAAAATATGTCTCTAAACAAATGTTCAAAATAACATTGGTTTGTAATTCTCATGACCCTCAAAAGAAATATTATATGAACTCTCGGCAGTCTGAAACGTACTGTAAGAAATAAGTCTTAGCAGCAGATTTGCAAGTTACTAAGGATTCTAGCTTATCCATTAGGAAAAAATTTTTATTAGATTTATAATATGTGAATTTCAAATAATTTATTATTGAGTTTTCCTTATTTTGGACTTTAAAATACTTTTTTTTAAAATTTGAGACAAGGTGTTTATGCCCCCAAATTATATCTTTAGTCATTAAATATTACATAGTATTTAAAATGCCCCTGTATTCTAGAGTATAGATTTTTAAATTTTTTCTGAATTACGCCTGTTAATATAACTAGAAAACAAAAGTTTATGTAATTGCATAATGATAAATATATCTTTGTTTCTAATTATGGTAAGAACTAAATGATTATTAGTGTATTTTATAAAATCCAAAGTCAAATTTGCCATTAAGTGAAAGCTAAAAATTATGGAGGAAAAGAGGCAGTCCTCGATTTAGGAGTTATATAACAAAATCCATTTTGAAGTGCTGCCTCTCCCTTTCATATTCAAGATGGATATTTACTCAGACTGGTCACCCACCCCAACAAACCTGTGAAAAGTTTGCACTGAGCCTCTTCTATAGCTTTGGGAGTGAGGATGGCATGAGGGAGAGGGAGACGAAAGGACAATCTTTTCCTGATCCAGCCCCAAATTTGCAAATACCTAATGCCCTCTTTCACAGGGCCTTCTCACTCCTCTCTCCGGTGCTTTTTTTTTTTTTTTTTTTTTTCCTAATTTCATTCTGCCACCCTTCTAATGTTCTCAAGCTGCCTCTTTTTTTTTTTGTTGTTCACATTTATTAGAAGTATATAGTGATACAGGATACAGATGAGGGGGAAACATTGTCAAAACAGTAGCAATCAATGTGTATAAACTTTGTTAACCAGGTGTAATGCTAACGCATAGATAAGCTACTATGGGTTTCATCTATTACAGTTTCCCCCAGAAGAACTCATGTGTTAAATGGGTATCTAGTGTAGGAATAACATCGGCTTCTGGGATGGTTCCCCCATATTCCCAATCACCAGACTCCTATGAGTT
>PVKS010018675.1:0-39691 GCA_004027875.1 Aplodontia rufa | reverse complement strand
GCAGTCAGGAGGAAAGCAGAGAGACAACCGCCTGCTGCCTGAGAGAGTCAGAGAGGCAGCAGCAGCAGAGACGGCGGAGAGATCAGCAGCGGTAGAAGATGCAGGCAGTAAGAGTCTCGGCTGCAGAAATAAGGACTTTGGTATGGCAATAGAAACAAGGACTCTAAACGTTAACAGCCTTGACTCAAAGAGAGGGAAGGCGGGAAGCGCCTGGAGGTCTTTAGCCGCGGTAAAGAGAGAAATAAAGTGCTTGGAGAACTTAAGAGCAAATGGGTCTAGTTGAATGCTTTGTCTGGTCCCTGCCAGCCGGGACTGGACAGTTGCTTATGTTCTTTACATGTATTTTCTATATCTTTCATTTTCTGTGCTTCACTGATTGTTTTCTACTATTTTTCTTTCTAGATTACAAACATTATTTTCTGATGTGTCCCTAATCTTAGTAAGCACCTATGTTTATTTCTTAAATTCATTTACTGGGTTTGTATTTGATTCTTTGGTATAGTTTAAAATTTCATGAAATTTTTACATCTAGTTAATGTTCTTATACATATTAATCACATTTAAGGTGCATGTGTTATAATTCTAATATTTGAGTTGGATATAGATCTGTTCCTATTGTCTGTTTTTTCTCTTGGCCCTTGATCGTGACAGGCCTGTTAATTTTTGTATTTATTATTAGATATTTTGCATACAACTTACAGAAGTTCTAGATGAAGGCATTTTTCCACTACATTTTCCCAACCTATCACCAAGAACTTGAATAAGAGGAAAGTGTTTCATTCAGAGACTGAGCTGAATAGAGGTTAGGTTAAAGTCTTTGGAGTGTCGATCTATGTCTGATTTGTTTCTGTTCCTAAGATGTAGTCTTCCTGAATCTCAGATTTTAGGACTGGTCTGTTCAACAGGGTCTCTCTATTTTCAACTATAGTTTTTTTTCTTTCTTTTTCTTTTCTTTCTCATCACTGTGAGACTGCTGAAAATGATCTTTGGTTCTCAGAGCTTTTCCTTTTTGCTTCTTACCCTCTTCCATTATGCACTTAAAGAGTTCAACAAATACTCAAGTGACACGCCCTTGAATGCTAGGCTCAGTTTGCTGTATGTCCCTTACCTTTTGAACTTTTTCTCTGTACATCGCAGCTCCAGTGAAAGCCCCGAACTTCATCTTCTCAGCTCTCTGAGAATTTCAAAAGCTCTTCTGGCCTTTCTGCCTCTTATCAGTATTCTGCTTCCCAGACTCTCAGCCTCTCACCTCACCAAAAAATGTAGGAATGCCTTGAGCAAAAAAATAGCTCGTGGAACATACCAGCTTACCTCCCTGCTATTTTCTTCCTCTGAAATATTTGCCCCTAAATTTGGCTTCCTGAGCAGTTGTCTGATGTACACAAACAGGTTTAGTTTTGTTTCTAAATTCAGATTTTTAAAAATATTTTCAATGGAACTATTGTTCTGCCAAAAGCAATTGTAACTCATCTGGAGATAACATGTGCATGTTTCCAACTTCAAAATTAATATTATATGAAATCTTTGCTTTAAAAACCAAATTAATAAAGCAAGTCACTAGAAGTTAAAAACAGTAATACTTTATTGATTAGAAAATTGCGGTTAAATAAAATATGTATAGGGTGCTTACTGTGAACAAAGGGTGGACTTGCTTCAGATGATGTGATAATCTTAATATTGGTAATTAAATGCAGAATACAGTCTTTTACCTGATACAGCTTACACAAGTGTGTAGGAAACACAAAACCAACCCTCTGATTTATTAGAGAAAATGTCAGAGTATGGAAACACCCCTCCCCCCAAAAAGTTAAATGTATATTCTAGTTCAGGTGCAACAGAGTGATCTGTTGCAAGATAACGTAATCTGGCCTATATCCTACTTTTGTGAATAAGGTTTTATTGGGATACAGAAACAGTCATTCCTTTTATACAGCTGCAAAAGCAAAATAGTTGCAAGAGAGATTATATAATCTACAAAATCAAACATATTAAAGTATTTTAGTACAGAAATACTTTGCTAACCCTTTTTCCAGTTTTAGCATTATTTGGGTCTGTTGTTATTGCTGTTTAATAGAAAATCCTAAAAAGTCATCAATATTTAAACCACTTTTTCTGGCTCTTTTAGAACTATTTGTCCGTGGTGGTTCAATTTTCTTCATTTCTGTCATTGCAATGTTTAGTTATCGCTGTTTTTTCGTGCTCAACCGACAACGAGCTTCGTTTCCTGTTTGCAGCTGGCATGATTGTCTATCTCCTACGTGAAATTTTTGTGCCATTTGTTGTATCTTTTCTTATCTTGGACAAAATTTTATCTGGCTACATTATGCCTGCAAAAAAGCAGCATTTTGAACTGTTGCCAGTTGTGGAGCCAGCAGGCTCAACAGGGGAAAGCAATCATTTTCTTGTCTGGAGATGTCCCTTGAGGCATCTTGCTTCTCAAGGACCAGCCCTTAGGGAATATTGGGCCAAGCCAAGTATTCCTAAGAGAAGCAGAGGGCTCCAAACAGCCAGCTGCAATCTTTTAAGTGTTTTTCAGCTTAGATTTCTCAACGGGGGCAGCAGTTTGAAATCTTATTCTTTGCTTTCTCATTGCATCGTTTCCCTCTGCACCTCCTTTTTATCGTTGTCCTTCAGTGTGGCAGTACTCGGTCCCCCATACTTCTCCCCCGCCCTCTGTGAGTCCCCCACTCCCTCCTCTGTATGGACAGAGTTTCAAAAGTGCTGGCTTTCTGATTTGAATTACACACAAGCGTTTTGTAGTAACTGGTACTTATTTTGGATCTTTGTGTAAGTAATTGAACGGTCATTAACCGAAAGATAATGGGTTGACAGATTTTTCCTGTTTTGGGATAAATATAAAGTCTTCTGAGATTGAAGTGGCAAAAGAATAGTATTGGAAATGCAGAGATAGATTTAGAGAATAAATTTCTGAGACGCCAATGTTACACTTTAATAGATGTAGCAACAAATTGCTTGTAATCTATGCTTTATGCCTACCCTAAACTTTCTCAAGTGACATGAAAATATATGAATGGATGAAGCATTAGAAACCTAAAACTAAAGGTAAGAAATTCATTTTCAAGGCAGGAGTCCTCATTTGCGGAGTGAGATATCACACTTGAAGTAACTGTATTATAACAGCTATCACTTTGTCAACAAATTATTCCATAGACATGAAGCCAGTTATAGTTGGGTAGATTACCCCACAGTTTCCATCTGAAATCGCAATCTGGAGTTAGTATGCTCTTGTTAATTCTTACAAGTCTTCTACCTTATTCACAGAATACATATGGGGGCTAAGTGTCAGAATTAGTGACATAGAAAACCTCAGGTGTGACTCACCAACTGAAATGCTAAATTGTCCACACATGTAGTCAAATTTTGCAAAACCACATCTTCAGGCTCACTGAAGGGGCTTATTGGCAAAGTATTTCAACCCAGCTGCATTTGATGATAACACTTCACACCAATCCCAAGTGGGTGGGGGTGAATACCTACACAGTGGAGACCACCACACTGGTTAGTTCAGAGTGACCCTACTCACAACCCCACATATACAACAGATGAAAATATCAGACATGAGCAATCAGAATTGACAGAAGACATATGATCCACAATTTCCTCTTGACCATTGACCGAATTCTTGTTTCTACCAGATAAGGAGGACTTAGAATGTGAGCTTAAACTTGGACACCTAGGACATCTATTTCAGGAAACAGTGTTATTCTTATATTTTGTTTTCCTTTTTCACTCAACTGCAGTGATTTGAGTGGAAGGCAGCATTTTGTTTGAAACAGCTATTGATGGTTTTTTAGGGAAGAAACATCTAATTACCAGTGGGAAAATCCCTCCAGCTCGCCTCTATTTTTGAAAGATAAATGAGGAGACTGTAGATGTTTAACCAACTCCAATTATGCTTCCATTTAGTTCATGGTATTGAGGTTGATTTGTATGTAACTGCAGTGAATTGTTTATGTCCATAATCAGAGTTTTTTTTCACTTGTAATTGTAAAGAGAGCACCCTGGCATTTATACTTTCTAACTATAGGCTTTCATTAAGATGATTGATTGCTTGCATTGATTTATTTGATATGTGGGCATTCCTGTGGTGTGAGTTTTCACTCCAAAATGTACACAGTTCATCATTTGGGCTCTTCTCTTGTATTGCCATTAATGGGATTTTGAGCATGCATTCTGCCAAATGCCTTTCCTTGAATAGGTAAAAATTTATTATCCTTGAAGAAATAAGATAGGAACCACTGAATGCTTCTGGGTTTGGGGACGGTACTTAATGAACATTATTTTTCTTAACCTTCATATGTCTCTATTACTTGATATCAGAGATTATAAATTTGTTCCAACCTCTAAGAATTGGAATCAGATTTATAATCAGAAGGATGCTCAAGGTTTAACCCTTAAGAATTAAAACCAACTCACAAGGTTCTTTCCAGACCTTGGATTATATTTCGAAATGCCTTTTGAACTACCAGTCTATTAAGTCATTGAGCTGAGTGAATCCTTGCATACTAGAAAAATCTGATTCAGAGGAAAACATGGATAAATATTTACATATGTATATGCATATATATGTGTGTATGCATGTATGTGTGTATCTAGAGATATATACATATCTATATATCTATATATATGTAAAATATGGGAAATAGATATGGATGATTTGATACAGAGAGGGAAAATGACTAGTTATACCTACTGGAAATTCTTAAGAAAAATTTTATTTTTGGTAAATATGATTCCTAGTATCTTGTATAGTTTTTTGGAATTCATAATTTGAAACTGAAGACACCTATATACTTGTAATGAATTATATTGTGTTCTCTAAAAGGCATGCGTGTCAACATCCTCACTGAAATACTTGTGAATATGACTTTACTTGGGAAATAGGATCTTTCCAAATATAAATAAGTTAAAGATCATTCTGGCTTTAGGAAGGGCCCAGAATCCATTGACTGGTATCCTTGTAAGAGGAAGGAAGGATTTGGAAGGAGGTCCTATGGAAATGGAGGCTGGGGTTGAGTTGTGTTGCCACAAACCAGGAAGCTCCAGTGAGGAATCAGAAGGCCAGAAACTTCAAGAAGCTAGAGGAGGCAGGGAAGGATTCTACTCTAGAGCCTTCACAGGAAGAAGAGCCCTATTCACACCTTGACTTTGTACTTTTTTCTGACTTTATAACATTGTGAGAATATATTTCTGTTGTTTTAAGCCACCATATTTTTGGTAATTTGTATGTAGCCCTAATGACACTAGCACAATAGCCATAAAGGAGTCCAGGATGGATCTGCCTTCATTTGCACTGTGTAGGGGGGGCATGGAGTGATGAGACAACACTCACCTTCATGCTTAGTAAACATCCACTTATTCTTTGCAAAGTTTATTCTCCAATGTTCATATCTATGACACTCAATTTATGGAGTCTCTGAAGTGTACTTGATTTACTTGTTTTTAAATCTAAGTCAAGAAATGACAAGTCCCTCTATAGTTTTCTTAGTTAAATTTTGATCAAGTTGGCCTTGAGAATCGGGCATTTTATTTAAATCATTTTATAGCTCATCTTGTGGTTTTTTATAGCTGTCTCTTTAGCTTTTATCAAATGCTTACAAATTTAGCACTTCCTCTAATTGTACATTTGGTTGTTCTGCCCACAAAATGTTTACACAATAAAAAAAGGACACATATAGGATAAGTCTCTTGCCCTTAAAGAATAAAAACCACTCAGAACTCTCTCTTCTCAGAATCCTTATTGTTCTTATTGTCAGTATCCCCAGGTGAGCACTTGGCTATATAAAGGTGGACTTCACATCTAATTGTGTCTTGGGTATAAATCCATAACTTCTCAGCTATGGAACTCTGAAAGTAGAAATTGCTTTAAATTTTGCTTTAAACCTGGCCACCACTTGCCCATTGCGTCTCTTAATATAGTTGCCCATTAAATGCTAATTCAACTAAACTAATATATGGGTTCCTAACTTCAACTTCAGTATATTAGATCATTTTCAGAAATTTCTACAGGTTTTAAATTGTATGATTGTGAAAAATCATCAAAACCTTTACTCCTACATTTGTTACTGAATTGATCCTCCTCAGGTTCAGGAAAAAAAAGTTCAAATGTTAATGGAAGGAAAGATTTTTATGAATTATAATAAATTTTTTATGAATATATTAATCTTGAAAATAATGAATTCCTAGAGGAAGGTAACTTGAGAAGCTAAGTTTGGGACAAAGGTTTTCTGGGAAGATAGGAAAGAAATAAGAGGCAATGGCTACAAAATGGTTCTGTATATTCAAAATTGGTCAGCTGTTTCAGTTTGAAGGAGTAGTGGGGATGGATAACTTTTAGTCTGGTGCAAGAAAAAAATAAAAGCACGGATTGGTCACTGTATTGAACTTGAGTATTTCTTATTTTAATTGACAACATTCACATCTTTGAGCTTCTCATTTAGACTTTGATAAAATCAACTTGCAGAGGCAGATGGCAGGCTGTTATTTTTAATTCACAAGCCATGTTAAATGTATGCCATATGTTATAGAACTTTTCAGGCTCAGCCTTTTGAGTGCTACCACAATAAACTCACCAACTTACAGAAAAGGAAATCTGACAGGAAGAATTATGCACTTGCGGGTTACATTTTTGAAAACCGAAGTCAGTTACTTGTCTCTTTGCCTGATTTAAGAAGAGGGTGGGTGAGGAAGAAAAACCTCTCAGCAAAATGAGAAGCCACACATTGAAATGGTAATATCTGTGTAAAAGAGAAGTGGGATTAGGGGGTCTGATTGCTGCTTTGTACTAAGAAGTGATATATCGCTCAACAGTATGACACCTCTAAAGAATATGTAAGGCAGCCCATTATGGCCCATAAAGGGACTGAAACATGAGTTCTAATTTGTATACTGCCATAGCCTTAGCAGCAAACTTATCTCTCTGGCCCTTAGTAGCACACATGTCAAATAAAAAGACTTGAATTAGATAATCTGTGAAACCCCTTCCAGAATTTACATAGAATTTACATCTGTACTTTACATATTACAAATCACAATCCATACTCTTGTCTGCTTGTGGTTAATTACCACCATCTTTATAGGTAGCGTATTAAAGATAATTGCTCTTGTAGTGCAATTTCATGAGCCCTCCTCACATTTCTGTTACTGAGGGTCATTATGGTTGTCACATATAGTTTGTTGAGCTGATTTTATGGAATCTGTCTATGCATCTCTGTCTGAGAAGGTCTTTGTCAGTTAGAGATTTAATATCTAAGACATTGTATTGGTAATAGAGACACAATAAAGCTGTTGGCCACCTTCCTCTGTTCCTCTGGAAACAAGTCAGTTCCTGGAGGCATGATTCTGGAGTGTGACCAGGATTTGGCTCAGCAATTGGAATGCTTGCTTGGCATGCATGAGGACCCGGATTTAAACCCCAGCACCACTTGCACAACTAAGTATTGGAGAAATAAGGGCCAGATGAAAAAATAAAGTTGATTCTCTCTTTCCTCTGTAACATCTCTCTCTCTCTTAAAAATTTTTTTTAAACCTCTAAATTCCCTTTTTGATTCCATAAGTAGAATAGAACATGCCTCCTGCTCTATGAATGAGCTGTGAGAGGGGATGTTAGGTGATGCCAGAAATACCTGAACTAGCTGACTGGGGTCTTGAGATAGAGAAGGAAGAAAAATCACAAAAGACAACTATGGAATTCAAAGAATAATTTATGCAATGCTCTTCCTTCCTCCTCATAGATCTCTTATCCTTTTTAGTATTATCTTCTTGAAGGAAACATATAAGAGGTAAGTCAGGGTATGTGATGGGTGATGTGCAGGCAGGAGCAACGTACCCACGACTGTGATCTGAAATTTTTCATACAACACTGTTTTCTTTTAATTAAAAAGTATGTCCTCCAGTAAAGGTGGGATTTCATAGAAAATGTGCCCTCAATCATAACTCAGAGTCCCCTTTGTATGATACTCAGGTGCTCGTACCTGAGTAACTTTTGCCACTGCAAAACGCAATGAAAAGGAACTTTCCCTACCGCCATACCCCTACCTGCACACATCCTCCACCACCCTCTCTCCCTTTCACAGCTGTTATGTACACACACACAATCCTACCTAAAAAGTGGTATTAATCATCTGGTTTTTCTGTTACTATGGTCCCTTGTCACTGTACAAAATGCACTTCCCTGATCACACTGCTTAGGTGTGTGTTCATAACCACCCCTTTATGTGTTCGCCCTTCCCTCTTCCTGAGCCTGATTACCTTGACTGTGGTGGCTCTATCTTATTTATCCTTATATGTCCAACGTCTAGGTGGAGTAAGGGTACAATTAGTTGTTTATTGGGTGAAAATGTTGTATGAAAATGCAACCAACAATTAATTAGCGAGAAGACTATCTGGTTGGGTTGAGAACTTTTCAGTTTGCAGGTTATTTGTTCATTTGATCATTGGGAAACGATTCTACAAATTTTGTCGGGAAGAAGGTTTATGACACTGGCACTCAGGGAGTCTGTGTAGGCAGTGAGCATGTATGTTCACAGGTGTATTTAGAATGAAATTAACTACCAGGCTGGAGGTTATTTGTTTCACAGTGTTGGTTCAATAATTCCCACTAATCTTTTTGTTGCCTTCAAAGTTTCTAGAACATTTTTATATATAGATATCTGGTCAAAGTGTGCTGCACTGCCAACTGCAGTTGAGATTTCAAAGTCCAGAATAGACGGACCAGATGGGCAGCTTCCCTCACAGTAAAGTTTCCCAAAGTGCACTCAGCAGAACACTTGTTTTGAGGGGTGTTAAATAGGATGTTACTAGGTATTATGAGCAGAGCAACAAAGATAGAGCTAGAGGAAGAGAGAGGGGTATGTACAGCACATGCGTCAGAAATATTTGAATGAACTGAAGTTAAACAGACGATTACTTCGAACCTTTAATTCACAAAACGGCTTTGAAGAGAAACAAGAAACAGTAATTTGAGCATATCTAAAATTTATTTTTTCATGAACCTTTTCATTTGTAAAATGTCTTAAGAACTATTGGTTCTATCGAACTTTAGGACGTTACTGGATTATCAAACGACAGGGAAAGGGATTACTCCTGTCTAACTGTGGCACAATTTTTGCATTTGAAGGTGCTTCTGGGTATAATGTATTTCTGAGATTTTAGTTTGTCCTGAACACCAATCTAGTTGTAAATGTGTTTCCCATTTTTCTGAATTTTATTTGACATCTGGCTTTTGGCCACAGCAGTAATGGTTCCCATTCATCTTTCTAGTACCCATATTTGCCTATCTTTCTTTCCAAGCAGTGTCTTAGGGAATAAGAAACATCTCAAGATATTTTAGTCCACTAATCCAAGTTTTCAATTCTGTGGACAAAATAAATATTTAACTGTAAAGCCAAAGTTACCATAAGTGTATTTGTTGCACAATTTACATTTTTATAGGTGTTCCATAGCTGGAAGGATGAGACAAAGTTTATACAGAGGGTTTTAATTCAGAGAATTGTTAAAAATTCTGGGAACTCTTGAAAGCAAATAGGAGAGGGCAGAGGCAGAACTGGATAAAATAAAAGGTGTTTGTTTAAATGCAAGATCTGCAAGCTGCCAAATGCCCCTCATCTGCCCACTGGAGCAGATGCTGGAGGATCTGCTGCTGCCTCTTCTGTGGTTGAAGCACTCTGATGCCAGGTAATTGGACTCATAAAGGAGGCTAGACTCCCACTGAGGCTGCTGAAATTGTCACTGATACCTCAAGTCCATTGTCACCTGCAGTTTCTCTCAGTTGCCCATGACTGCTACTGTTGAAGAATGGGCCAAAGAGAACTGTGCCATCTCCCTTTCCCTAATTAGAAATTTCATGCTGTTGCCTGTCGTTGACGGAAACTATCATGAACACAACTGGCAAAGGTGTTTTGGAAATGTGGCATGCAGGTTCCTAGCCCTGCAGTGTGGAGAAGGCTGAAGAAAAACAGGTATGGAGATGAAAGCATCAGATGCTGGTGAGCCCAGGGTACTTCTTCAGATAGTCAGCATACCTAAGCTTTTTTTTTTTTTTATTTATTCTTTAGCTTTTGTACCAGAATAAGATGCATTGAATCTTTGTTTAACAGGATGTACTACCACTTTTTTAAATGGTGACATTGATTATACTGAACCATTGAAAAAGTTGGCTGGCTTGGTAAAATTGTCTACTTTGTGGGTCCTCTGTGTAGGAAGTCTCAATGACCTGCGTCTACTTCTTTATGGAGTTTAAATTTTAAGATTTGTCAATGTGGTCATTCCCTACAACTTTCTTTCACTCTTCTGTGTTTCTCTACTCTCTTTGACACTCTCATTCCTCTATCAACCACAACAGCTCATTTTTCTATACTGTTGCAGGTATTACTGGGGAATGTAAACCAGGTAAACGAGTAGATTTGCACCAGAATCATAGGCCTTGAGTGAGGGTCCACAGTGTCTGGCACTTCTTTACTAAGCTTTCCTCTGTTCTGTGCTTTCAGTATGTCAAAATACCTGCTCACTCCTCCAATTTATTTATTAATACTCGGGAAAGAGTCACAAACATCACTAAGCTCTACCTTCTTCCTAAGAGGAAATCTCACATGTTCACTCTTATATATGACCTCCCATGCAGCCTTCTGCTGCAAGAACCCTCTTAAAAACCAACGCCTTATGAAACCCAATACCTATCATTTCTAAAGATTTCTGCGTCTTTAAAATAAATAATCTCAACATTACTATCAGTATTTGCCTCTGTATTATTCCTATCATCAGATAAACAAGACCAAGCATTTTAAATCACCAAACAAAAGCAGAACAACCCTCCTTTACCTTTCATTATTTTTTGCCTGCTTTCTCTGTTCCATCACAGGTGTCTAAATGTTCTGCCTCTTCCTCATTTTCCATTTTTTCTTTGTACTCTGGTTTCACTGTATCCTCCACTTCTCCCCTGAGATTGCTCATGCCAAGAGACCCGCAAATTACATTTAAGGAAATCCAGTGAGCAGATACTTCATACTCATCTTACTTGGCAAAATTATCATCTTTCTTCTTAAAACTTATATTTTATTGTTTCTCAAAGTAATTCAATGTAATTCCTATTTGGTTTGGATCTTAGTTGTCCCCTGGAGGCCCGTATGCTAAGGACTCCATCACCATCGGTCTGTGGCACTACTGCATGTGTTGGAACCCAGTGGAAGGAAGTGAGGTCATTCTGCGTGTCCTTGAAGGGATAACTAGCAGACCCTGGCCGCCCTTCTCTGTTTCCAGGTTCCCACAGGTGAGGGCTTTCCTTAGCCATCTGCTTTTGTTACTTGCCTCTGCTGTGATATACTGTGCCACAGTAGGGCTAAACTCAACAGGGCCAAGCGACCAAGATGGAAACCTCTGAAACTGTAGGTTAGAATAAATCTTTCTTCTTTTCAAGCTGTTTATTTTAGATATTTTGTCACAGCAACAGCATTGATGAAAAGATCTTCTGAAAACTTACTTCTAAATGTTGATGATCTTCAGGCCCATGTATCAGGAGATATTCCCTTTCCCTCTATGGTCTCCCTAAGAGATTCCTTAATTCCCAAGAATCTTGATGCTTTAACATATCTCATCTCCAGCCATGAGCATGCCTCTGAGCTCCAGACTTGAATAAATTACTGAATTCTTAAAAACTCTGTTTAAATATCTCTGAGGTGGGGCTGGAGTGGTGGCTCAGCAGTTATGGTGCTTGCCTGGCATGCACAAGTACGCATGTTCGAACCCCAGCACCATGTACACAATCAAGTATCTGAGAAACAAAATCCAAATGAAAAAATAAAGTATTCTCTCTTTGTCTCTCTCTCACTGTCCCTCTCTTAAAAGAATAAGTCTGAGGCATCTCAAACTAAAAAGTCTCTGCAGTTTATCCTGTGACTTTCTCTTTCAAATCTGCTTCTTTCATAGTGTTGCATATCTCAGAAAATGGTCCTTATTCACTTGCAAAAACAGACTTTTGGGAATCATCTTTATTTATTCCTCCTTCTATCTTCCTTGTTCATTTAATCCATATACACTGTGGATTCCTCAGAAAATTACTTCCTTGCATTTTCATAACTGCTCCAGGTCTCCATTTTTCTCCCCTCGTAAAAGACGTTCATCATTGACCAAATGATGAAGATTTGAAAATAATTGCAGGCAAAGTTCCTAAGGAATCCTCTTAATGAAACTATTAGTGGTTGGCTACTGGGATTCCCAGTTTCTTTAAAAATATCTTCATCTGGGACTGGAGTGGTGGTTCAGCGTTTATGGCACTTGCCTGGCATGTTTGAGGACATGGATTCGAACCCCAGTACCACATATACAACGAAGTACCAGAGCAATGAAAGCCACATGGAAAAAACTAAATAAAATTGAAAAACTAAATAAAATTGATTCTCTCTTTATCTCTCTCTCTTTAAAAAATATACATGTAGCATATTCTTTACCCCCCTGAGAATCCAAAAAATACTTATGCAATCATTTAATTCTGTAAAATTCACAATCTATGCATTTATGTCCCTTATAGGTGCGAAATAAAGAAGAATCAAGAGACTGGGTGTGGGCGATGTGGGGATAATTTTGGTTTAAAAACATGCATATCATATTGTTACTTTATATGCACATATGATTGTATAATAACTCCTTAATAAAAAATAAAAATAACTTCATCTTTACATATAACTTGTTTATAAGCAAAGGATTCTCGAGTTTGCATCAGTCTATCTTGTAACTTGGGACTAGAACTTTTGATAGTATTGAAGAGAGAAAGCATGACAAATTCTATTTTGAATTATTCTCTTCTCTTTCTCATGAAGTGGAAATTGAATAGAAAAAGATGTCTGACATGTAACAAAATATTTTACTCTCCTTGGTCTGACAATTCCTAGGGCTGAGCAGAAGTTGAGTAGTGTTCTGCTAACATGAAGAGAGAAAGGACTTTACAAAAAAGAAAATCTCCTTTGCTTTATTAGAATAAATCTCCTTTAGTTCCCATGGAAATAGGAGCAGGGGGTCCACTGACAGACAGCCATAGAGGGTTCATTCTTCCTGGAATTATTGTCAAGGGCTCACTGGTAGCATCAACCACCAATTTAAGATTTAACTTTTATTATTTTGGCCTAAGTTTTATTTTTTTTAATGGTAGAGCTTCCCTAGTGCCATTAAAAAGCATATAATTTGGAAATAAAAATAAGAAACAAAATTATGCATAATCTCGTCATGATTGTAAATTGTGCAGAGTTATCCGGGTCTGACTATCTCTGCTGTATCACTTAAGCCAGAGGGCTTGTCTGGATAATTGATTTGGAGTTTTGCAAATGAAGGGTGAAAAATTTGGAGGCCTGATTTATGCTCTACAATTGGTTTTAGGATAGTCAGAACCACGCTCCTACCACCCTACTCCCAGGAGATGAAATAGATTTTAAAAAATGATAAGAAGGAAAAGATGGCCAAAGTTTTCAGAACTCAGTGGTGTTGCAGGAAGGAAGGAAAAGGAGAGAAAGGAAGAAGTGACCCTGGAGTCAAACACAGGAAGCCAATTCAGCCCTCTATGACTTATTAAACTTTGTCTTTCCACTGTAGCATTATATTTTCTCTTGACTGGTTTTGCACAATGGGAGCCTGAAAACTCTAAAAGATACCAATTCAGAGGAATTGAGTCATAATGACAATTAGAAAGCTGGATAGTCTCTAGTGCTGTTTTTCAAAGTATCATCACATAATTTATCTATCTTGTTATTCTTTTTCTCATTTTTTCCCTAATTGAGGATGATTATTGATACCATGAATTAGGGATCATTATATTTGCTTTTATTGATGAAAATTCGTAATTACTAAATTATAATCAGCCAGTAATACTAAAAAACCTCTAATAATTATTCCATACATAGCATTTCTCATTTTAATCACTAATTTTGTGTTCCTTTTTGTCCCACAGTACTTTGTGGAAAACAATATTAGGGTCACTAAATACGGACTACAGGATCCTGTACTTGTATAGTTAAAAGTTCACAGAGGTGCTTATTCAGAGCAATGGTGTTAGTTATATTAAAGATAGAGTTCTGTATATGAAAGCCAACTGCTTAGAAGCACAGCTTTCTCTGGTACTGGAAGTAATGTCTCCTATGGGTTTTTATACAAAGTTGACACTGCAGTAGAGAGACTCTCTAACACCCCTCTTTGATAAACCCAGCAGTGAGTTCTGTATGCTGTCATAGACTCCTTTAGCGCAGCTGGGCTCCATCAATTTAGAATACGACTGATTATTGGTAAATACATAGGGACAAAGAATGTGCTCTATGCAGTATTTTGAATTGGCCCAATAATACGAATGCAGAATACCTGAAAGTATTCTGTATCTCAGAAAAACTATGACAGAGTCCTGCAAAGGAAATGAATTCTCCCCTAACTTGGACTACATTTTCAGGTTTTTTTTTATGAGAGTAATATTGACTCCTGCTTCTTTGAGAGGCCAATTATAGTTCCCCCTTATCCATAGCCTTGTTTTCTGTGGTCTCACTTCTCACATACAACGGCACTTTGAAAATATTAATATTTATGTAAACTCTTTTTGAGAGAGTACACTCACATAATTTTATTATAGAATATTTTATAATTGTTTTGCTTTATTATTAACTATTGTTGTTAATCTCTTGCTGTGTTATAAATCAAACTTTAATATTAGTGTGTACCTACCTACAGGAGAAAGCATAGTATTTATAGGATTTACTATTACTTTGTTTCAGGCATTCACTGGGGATTTTGGAATGTACAACCCATGTATAGGGAGGATGACTGTATAATGTAAGTGTTTTATCTTGTAAAATTGGTTTATAATTGACTTATTCTAGCAAACAAATAGAAATATCACTAGAAGAACTGTTTTCTGCTTCCAAGGGAGAAGCATTTCAAAACACAACAAAACACTCATACATATACATACACACACACACACAACCACAAAGAATTTGATAAATCAATATTTCTGAATATTTTACTGTTAGACTTCAATAAAAGTAGCTTGTCTTAACAACTTAAATGAGTGCCCATTTTAGAAAAGGAAAGAATTTTTCCCCCTATGTACTTTTGGTAAACGACAAGAATTCCTTTTAGGAATAAAATATAGGTGAAGTTTCAACCAGTTTCTCTTTTATAATGGAAACGTATATTTTAGTCTCCAAAGTCCCTTAAAAATCATTAAAGAAAGCTAGCTACATTATTAATTTTATATAAATCAATTAAAGGAAGCTCTTAACAGAATTTTTGCCAAAAGGGGTTGGACTTCAAGGAGGTGTTTATATTCAATCTATCTTATCTTGGATTGTGATATATCATCTTAGCTGTTATTAAGTTATTATTGCCTGAATCAAACCACGTAGGGTCCAAAGTAAAATTTTCACATTTTGTTCATATTAAATATTTCTTCCAGCTCTTAAATATCATGATATAGCACTGATTTTCCATTTTACTCAATTTTAGTAAAAAGCAATGTTAAAAGTGTAGCTTAGGTTTTGGTTATCTCAAGGTACTTGTATAGTTAGGTATCTCAGGTATATTTAAATACATCTTTTGGAGTCAGCCCATTTTTTTATTTCATATATATCTATGTATATATATATATTTCTTACATATATTTCTAATATATATGTATATATAAAGTGAATCTATTATGTATAGTATAATATGAATGGAAATCAAATTATCATTCACGGAAATTTTTCATTATGTTCTTTATATAAGGAAAGGGCTATTCTAGGTGCTAAGGATCATACAGTGAACAACGGACGCAAAAATGCCACGTAACAGAGCTTGTATTCTAGTAAGCAAAGAAATAAAACATGGAATTTGTCAGCTTGACTAGGAAAAAAAAAACACATATTGTTTCTTAGTACCTTGAGATAGATCTCTGTGTTAGAGCAGGTCTGGAGCCTGTGACTTGGCCTCAAACTGATGAAAAAGCTCTCCTTTCATCCTTACCTCTTTTGTTCCCTGGTTGACTTAATGTTCACAGTCCTGAGTGGTCCTTACCAGTAGCACAGGTCAGAGGAAAAGCATATTTGTACAGCAGTGACTTTGCCCACCGTTAAACGTGGTCCTGTAGGAGCACAATTGGACCAATTTTCAACTTCTTCTTGGGATAGAGTCAATGTATGAGAGAGACAGGGGTCTGGGGACTGACTTTCAGAGTTGGAAGCAACATGTTGAACAAGAAATGATGCATTAACATTTTCATGCAGATTCCTTTCTTATCTAACACACACAAAAAATTCCCCTTTTGTGGGCTACACTTCTCAACTGACACAAAACCAGTAAATATAACCGTGATGTGTCCATTGGCTTACTTAAGTACAAATGTCTTAGCCCTGGATAGCTTCTCTGTGTTCTGCATCCAGAGATCTCTGTTCGGTATACTCTCACAGCTCTTTTTTTTTTTTTTTTATTTTAGAGTCAATTCATTTTTCTTAAATATTGAGTAATGAAGGTAAAGTTTTCATCACCCCTAAGATTATAGTCCTATAGTCAGGTAAAAATTTCTTGGTGTACATGATAATTATTATTTTAGGAATATAAAATTTCTCTTAACTTGACTGTTGCTAGTGACTCTTTCTGAAGCCACTAACTCAATCATAAGCATCACCATTAGAAGCCAAGATAGGCAGCTGATCTGTCTTGTACAAAAGTACCAAAGCAGCTTCTGGATCTCTCTCTCCCTCTCTCTCTCTTCCTCTCTCTCATTAATTCTGTTTTTGCGCTGCTGAAGCAGGCGGGGAATTTTATCTTCTCATCTCATTAATCACTTGTGGGTTGCTGAGGAGAGCTCTATTAATACCTGGCCAAAAGACAGCATAATCCATAATATCTTTTAGCAGCCGTAAAGCCAGCTGTGGAGCCACGGTGTTACTATGTAACCAGGATGAAGTAATTTATGCAAACTAACATGATACATCTGTAAAGGAAACCTGTTTGCTCCAAACAGGAGCAAGATGATTGCTTTAACCCTGGGCTGCGTCATGGGCCCTCTGCAGAACCGAGACATTATCAAAGCTGGCTTTTTGATTCCTGATATTTCTGCTATGCATCTTCTCTCCTTACTGCTTCTGAACTCCAGTGTCTTGGGATCCCTCCAGGACCTGTTCTACCTTGCTCCTATATCACTAACTGCTCTCAAATTTTTTATTCAGACTTAAAAAAATTATCCCTGCCACAATTTTTTTCTTACAACGGTTATTTTAGTTAACATAGAGAAATTTGAAGGTGAAGCCACATTGGTGTTACTTGAAACTTCTGAAAATGTACATATGCTACTGCTATTTAGATATTTCATCAACTACATCTTCTATGACCTTCACAAAAAGCTATGTATATTGTGTTAGTGAATATGTTTTCCTATTAAAAGAGAAATTACAGATAAAACTGCTACACAGATTATTTGATATAGGAGATAACTGAGTGGATATAATTCACTGAGTGACATAATTCCTGTTAAAGACAAAGTATCCTGACATTTAAGGGTGTTTTTTTTTTTTTTGTCTTTTTTTTTTTTTGAGAGGAGGGTGACAGTGAGAGAAAGAGAAAGAGAGAATCAGTTTTATTTATTTTTTCGTGTGGCTTTCATTGCTGCGACATTTTGTTGTGTACACGGTGCTAGAGTTAAAAAACGCCTCCTCACACACGCCAGACAAACGCCATAACCGCTTAGCCAGCACTCCAGCCTCGTAAGTTAACTTTCATTAACTTTTCAGGGACTGTGGAAGATATATAGTATATTTTCCTGAGGAACTTAAAATAGGTGAAGTTCCCCATGTCTCATGGAACTCTAGAATAGATGGCAACTGGAGATCGAGATGGTCTGAGCTTCATATCCCCAAGGAACCCAAGACTTGGCTGTAACAATGAAGGGCTTTCATTTTGGAAAGTTGGACAAATAATGCTTTATGTTATTACAAAAGGAACTGTGACTGAGGTATGAGGTACAGAGATGCACAATGATTAAAGTTTAGCATCCAGAAGGCTAGCAAAGCCTGATTTGAAAGATTTGGGGGACTGTTGTTTTTTAAGAGAGAGACAGTGAGAGACAGAGAAAGAGAGACAATTTCATTTAGTTTTTCGAATGGTTTTCATTGCTCCAATACTTTGTTGTGTTCATGGTGCTGGGATTCGAACTTGCAACCTCTAACATGCCAGGCAAGTGCCGAAACGCTGAGGCACTGCTCCAGCCCTGGGTATTTTTTTTTTTAAGAGAGAGAGGGACAGTGAGAGAGAGAGAGAGAGAGAGAGAGAGAGATAAAGAGAACATCAATTTCATTTAGTTTTTCGTGTGGATTTTGTTGCTCCAACACTTTGTTGTGTATGTGGTGCTGGGGTTCGAACCCACATCCTCATACATGCCAGGCAAGCACTGTAACTGCTGAGCCACTGTTTCAGCCCCAGAGAATATTTTTGTTTGTTTGTTTCATTTCTTTTTGTTTGTTTAAGACTGCATGATAAGGATGGCAGGTGTGGTTCAATGTGTGAGGCTGCTTAGTTTAATCCTCAGTACTACCGAGGAAAAAAAAGATTGCCTGACGGTGGGTGATGTAGGTAAAGGCCAGTTAGAGCAAGTTCAATAAATGATATATTCTTATTACATACATTTAATTTTTACATAATATTTAAATATGATCATCACAGGGCTGGAAAGGAGAAATGACTGCTAAATGCTAAATGGAATTAGTCTTTCTGCAGTTTCTTTCACCAAGTTCTTCTATTGCAAATATGCTCTAAAACCTGCATCAACTTAATGTCTGGGGCTATATAGCAGCTTCCTGCTGAAATTTACATACTTTGTGAGCTTAACTTGGGGTGTGCAATAGACTATGGTGGCAGAAAGGCAAAGCACAAGAATCCTCAATTCTGTTGTCATTTATTGCTAGCTGCATGCATAATTGAAGGAACTGATAAAATTTAGCAGTTAATGAAAATAGGGTTGCACTATTTTCTTTGCCATTTAACATATTTGGACCTTTTTTGTCATATTAAGAACCCCTATAAGTATAATGCAATTTTGTGTTATTGTAGTTCAGTGAAGGTTGGTGTTATGGTTTGGATCAAAGGTATCCCCCTGAAGTTCAATGTGTGAGACAATGCAAAAAGGCTGACAAGGTGAAATGAGTGGGTTATGACAGCCTTAACCCAATCAGAGAATTAATCCTAATCCCCCGTAGGTAATAATTGGGTGGTAGCTGCAGGCTGGTAGGGTGTGGCTGGAGGAGGAGAGTCATTGGGGCTGACTTTCAGGTATATAGTTTGTTTCTGGTGAGTTAACTCTCTCTCTGCTTCCTGATCATCACGAGAGATGCTTCTTCTGCCACCCTTTTCTGCAGTGATATTCAGCTTCAACTCAAGCCCCAAGGAGTGGAGCTAGCCTTCTATGGACTGAGGTCTCTGAAACAAACTGTGAACCCCTAAATAAAGTCTTCCTCCTCAAATTGTTCTTATCAGGTCTTTTAGTCAAGCAGCAATTAAGCTAATACAGTTGGGTATAGATTAGTTTAATATAACAAGATAATGTTGAAGTGTTTCAAGGATTAAATTTCCCCATGAATATATCACCAGAGATATGAAGAAGCAGGTCTGTTCTAAAGTTCTTATTCTCACTCTGTGTTCGGACTTGTCCAGTATCTACCTGATTTGGATTTCTTCACTCTCTCTACAGTTAATATATCACCAGTGCCCCTCAGATCTGATACTCTATAATGTTTTCTTTCTTTCTTTTTTTTAAAGAAAGAGGGACAGTGAGAGAGAGCGAGAGAGAAATAAAGAACCAGTTTTATTTAGTGTTTCAAGTGGCTTTCATTGCTCTGTCACTTTTTTGTGTATGTGGTGTCAGGGTTCGAACAGGTGTCCTTGTACATGCCAGGCAAGCGCTGTAACCGCAGAGCCACTGCTTCAGCCCATGTATTCTTCATTAAAAAAAAAATCCTTTCCATTTGAAATCCTTTGACATCCCTGCATGTTGACATTCACTCCTTCTCTGGGGCCATTTATCATGGTTCTATCTCCCATGAACGGTCCATCTCCAAGAGGAATTTGGACAAATGAGAAGAAATGGAGTTTCTCATTGTTATTTAGAGGGACAGTTTAAAGAAAATTTGAAACAGTACTTAGCCTTTTGTTCTGATTTTTTTTTTTGGCAGATAGAGTTACAATGTCATATTTGCTGATATTTTGAAATGCAATAGATTGCTGCTAATGTAGTTCAGACCACCATCCTCATTTAAATTTCTGCAATGGCTCCTAATAACTAGGACATGACAATAAATACAACCAGGAGCTGAAGTGATCTGGCTACTGGTTGTATTTAATTGCCAGATAATATTTAAGTCAGTTTGTTTACTTACTAAACAATCGGCTCCTTACCTTCCTTGATAAATCAGATTTCTTCCTTAAACATATTCCATTTTCCTAAGTTTTTCAAAAGTTTATTTAGAATGATGCACATGCTAGTTGATCACTTTGGATTTATAATGAACCTGGTTTAGGTGGTAGAACCTCTATGATTGAGAACAGCTGCAAGACACTTTGTAGTTGAGTGAGATGTTCCACATTATTCGGAGACACAGTGACCAAACCCACAATATTAAATGTTTTCTTACGTTCTAGGCTTATCTGTTCAAACTTGCAAGAGAAAAATAAATAGAACCATACACAGGAGGGACACAATGGAGCCAGAATCTGTGCTATAGGAACATTGATTGAGAAATTGGGGTGTTATTTTAGAACAAAGAACACAATAGCAACGTTTAAAAATCAGAATAACAGTCTTTACTAAGTGAATCGCAATACATTTTCCATTCTTTCACTGATAAAAGTGAAGAAAGGCATATTTTAGCTTAATCATTTCACAATTTAAAGCATATTGTACCTCATCATTATGGTTTGAATGATACCTCTAAAATTTATATAGAATTTTAATTGCCATTATAGGGAGCTGGAGCAGTGGCTCAGTGGTTATGGTGCCTGCCTGGCAGGACGCAAGTTCAAACCCCAGCACCATGTACACAACAAAGTCTCAGAGCAACCAAAAACCTTGTGAAAAACTAAATAAAATTGATTCTCTCTTTAAAATTGATTCTCTCTTTAATTGCCTTTATAAAAGCAGCAACTTTAAAGGTTATGAGGTCTTGAGGGCTCTGCCTTCATGAATGGCTTAATGCTATTATCACGGGGAAAGGTCTCCTGAGAAATGGGCATGTTCAGCCTCAACCACTCTCTGACCCTCGTTATCTTGCCCTCTGTCTTCCACTCTGCCGTGGTGTGATGCAGCAATAGGGCCCTTTCCAGACTCAATGCTGCCAAGATCTTGTACTTTCCAGCCTCCAGAACTGTAGTCAAGTAAAGTCCTACTGTTTATAAATTACCTAGTCTCATGCATTCTGTTTTAGCAGCAGAAAATGAACAAAGACAACTATGAATATAAAATTGTCATTTAAAATAATTTTTAATTACAAAAACTAAATGATGTGAACCAACAAGTAAAAACTATATTAAAAATGAAGGTAAAAATAAAAATAAAGATATACTTATTAATTAGATTTTTCAAGAAAGGAAAATTTATTCTGTAAGTAGGTGTGCGGGTAGTGAGGGCAGAGTGAGGATGGAGAAGTATAAGCTGATGTAGTCACTGTGCCATTAGCAGGGAGGTTGCAGGGAGCAAATGATTTTTTTTTCAACTATGAAATCAATCAGTAAGTTCATAACCAGAAGTAGGGAAAAGCCGTCTCTAATGCTTCCTGCTTTGAAGTCTTGATTCTCACTCTGTAGTGAGAGAACACTGTGAGCTAAAGCAGAGTTATAAGTTGTCTTGTTCCATAATTCAAGATTCTGTGATTTGAGAGGGATGGAGTGTTGAAGACTTTATTCAGCAAATTGTGGCTTAAAGATTGAGAACACCACTATATTCCAGCCCATCATTCCTGTTTCTGGAATTTGTATATTTTCCTATGTATACCTTGCTGATGGCCATAGTGTGACTATCACTAATAGAGCATTGTACTTTATTTCTGCAAAACTAGGATCAAAGAGGTATATTAAATGTCTATGCTGTTTACATCCAGGATAAAAGTATCTCCTCTAGATGTAGTGCAGATGATCATGTGTTCATAATGTGTTTGTTTTAGAGTGGCAGGGAGGATACTGGGGGTTGAACCCAGAGGCACTTAACCACTGAGCAACACCCCCAGTCTTTTCTATTTATTTATTATTTATTTATTTTTTGAGACAGGGTCTTACTAAGTTACTCAGGGCCTTGCTGAGTTGTTGAGGCTGATCTTGAACTTTTGATCCTCCTGCCTCAGCCTCCTGAGTGACTGGGAATGTAGACCTGCAACACCACACCCAACAAAATCTGTTTTTTAAATCTCATAGGACAATCTAGGTATGTCATCGAAATTCAGGGTTAATCTCATAAAAATGTGTACATTTATCAGCACACAGATTGAACATATAATTCTAGGGAAATGTATTACTGACAGTTAAGCCCTGAGAATATCAGCATTGGAGGTTTTAGGGGCTGTTTTATTTCAGAGAAGAGAAACAGGCCTCAGGAAGAAGCAACAGTGCCACCTGAGTTTTCTCGTTCTCACTTGCGCCTTGCAATTTGTAGCATTCTGCGGTGATCTAGGCTATTCCTTGTGTGATTTATTTGAACCTTGCTGTTTTAGCAACCTGTCAATGAAGGTTCCATGATTTATAATCCCTGAAGATGGTTTTTGTTTGTTTTACAACTAAGCAGTGTTTAAAGTTGTCTTGTAAAGCCTAACTATCTTAGTTTAGGTTCCCTCAAAAGCAAACCTCTAGATCAAGTGTGAGTGGTTTATTTGGACAATACAGGAAATAGTAGAAGAGGAGAGGGAAGAAATGAAGGGAGGAAAACAAAGTGACTAGACTTCAGAAGTCATTTGACCACTGGCTGGTGTCAGTCATTCTCAAGGGCTGCTGCAGGTGGGTGGAACTTTAGACATACTGAGTGGAGAACAAAGAGGGCTTAAATGCTCCTACAAAAAAGAAAACCAGGCTTTGGAAACATGAGTGGTACCCAGTGAAGTGGGAAGGTTCTGAAGCATCTGCTTTCAGAACTTTCCATGGTATTCTGTCTGAGGTTCTTTTAATGCATGTTACAACAAATAATAACATATAAAACCAGACAAATCTGTTAATCTGATTTTAAAATACCATTCTTTTTTAGATTACTACTTTCCTATAAGTATCTACCATTGCAATTACCACCACACTGGTGCTTTTTTTTTTCTTTTAAAGAAAGAGGGGACAGTGAGAGAGATAGAGGAGAGAGAGAGACAGAGAGAATCAATTTTTATTTAGTTTTTCACAAGGCTTTCGTTGCTCTGAGACTTCATTGTGTACAAGGTGCTGGGATTTGAACTCGTGTACTTGGCCCATGCCAGGCAAGAGCTGCAACCGCTGAGCCAGCGCTCCAGCCCTGGTGTTTTTTCTTGATGTAAGTAAAAGTGAACCAACCAGTGATTCACTTTTGGTTATAGACTCAACTTATTTCAAATAATTTCCCAGACTTTCTGCATTTAGGAAAAATGATAGTTTTAAGCTTTATGTTCACCTTTAATTTTTTGATAATCCTAGAAAGGAAATGCTTTTTTTTCACATGGCAGGGTGGACTTTGGAATACAATTTTGAATCTATGTAGTTATTATAATATTTTCTGGGAATAAACTTTGAGAACATCTCTCAGGAAGAGTGAACCTCTCAATGAATCCAAGTGTCCATATTTATTTCAGAGCTGATTCATACTGCCTGTGAAAATAAGAAATCATAGGTTAGTGCCGTAGTACATCCTGGCTCCCATGCTCAAGCAGGTGGTAGATGTTATTGGATTATCCTCCAGGTGTTCCTGGTTAGTCCAGATTCCCATTTGCCATAATCTCCATTCTTCCAAAGTACAGAAACTTACTGCCTACTCCTCCTTTCAATAGATTATTTTTTTCTATTTCATAGAAGAGCCATGAAAACTGAACTCTAATTTCTTACCACCAAACCTATAGAAATCTGTATGTGCACATTTACTCCTTTTTCCTTGGTCCCCTCCAAAGCTAACATTTCCACCTCCGTCCTGAATATCTTTTGACCTTTCCAATTCATATTGTATCTTTTTTGTCAGAAAGCTCATTGGTGCTGATTATCCATTTCTCTCCTATGACATGCACTTAAGTGTGTCTTATCTTTACAAATAAATCACTCCCTTGTTCCCGTTGCTGTTTCACTTGCTACTGTATCTCCTTGTCCCCCTCAGAAACAGGCTTCTTGAAAGACACATTTAAACTTACTGATTAGGATGTCAGTGTCGTAGTCTTCAGAACACGTGAATATGTCATTTCACAGGGCAAGGGGGAATTAAGGTTGTAGATGGAATTAAGGTTGATAATTATCTGACCTTAAGACAAGGAGAGTTTTTTGGTAATACCCAGGTGTTTTAATGTAATCTCAATGGTCCCTTACATGCAAACGAGGGAGGCAGAAAACTCAGAATTAGTGATATGATTGATAAAGATGTAACAACTATTGTAGTTTTGAAGATGGAAATAGATCATGAGCCAAGGAATACAGGCTACTTCAGAGGCTGGAAAAGGCAAGAAAAATGATCCTACCCCAGAGCTTCCCAATTCCCTGAATTTAGCCCAGGGAGACCCCTTGACCTCCAGACTTAAGATAACAAAGGTGTGTTGTTTTACTGTCTGTGGCAATTTGCTATAGCAGCAATAAGAATCTAATATGCTGCATTCTCTATTTCACTTCCCATGAATTCTCATTAATTCTAAAACCTGTGAGACCATTTTTTCCCTTCAACAGTTGTATTAGTCAGCGTTCTCTAGAGAATCAGGGCACCAGAATTTTTCTCTGTCTGTCTGTCTCTCTCTTATCTATTTAGATATTCTAATGTATTGGCTCACTGCTACCTAGTCATCATATAAATGGAAAGAAAATTTGGGGAGAAATAAAAGGAAAATTAATGAGCTTATAACTAACCATTTCAGGTAAAGAACAATATAAAAATAATATGCTAGGTATTTCCCTGAATTACTTGGTTCAGTAATTTCTTCTGATCTTAAGGATAAATAAATTAATAATCATGCAGAGTCATTATTAGAGGAAAAACAGGAAACTCTTTTTTTCCTGAAATCCAAAACTATAGACATTCAAGGAAAAAAATTCCCTTTATTATCTAAGAAACCTGTGATATAGTTCATATGCCATACTGTTCACTCATTTTAAGTGGTCCTTTAGTATATTCACATGTATGTGCAAGAATCATAGCAATTTTAGGACATTTTATCACTTTGAAAAGGAATGTCATACTCTTTAGCTCCAAATCCTTGTTCTGGATCCTTCCCACCAAAGCAACCACTAATTTGCTTTCTATATTTAAGATTATCCTATTTCAGACTTTGATACACATAGAATCATGTAATATATGGTCTTTTGTGACTAGTTTTCTTCATAAAGCAAAATATTTTCAAAGTCCACTCATATCATAACATGCATCAGTAGTTCATTCATTTTTTGGCAAAATGACAGATTATATATCACGTATTGTTTATTCATTTATCAGTTGGTAGACATTTAGCTAGTTTCTACCTTTTAGCTATTATTAGTAATGGTGTTATAAACATTTTTAAGTTTTTGTGTGGACACGTTTTTATTTCTTTGGTGTATAGGAACAGAATATACATGTTTATATGACAACATTATGTTTTGCTATTGGAGTGCCACCAGACTATTTTATAGAGTGGTGGCGCATTTTACATTCTAACCAGCCGTGCATGAGAGTTCTGATCTTTCTACAACCTCATCAAAACGATTTTTTCTTTAACTTTTTGATTTAGCCATCCTGGTAGGTTTAAGATGGTATCTCATTGTGGTTTTTTGATTTGCAATTGCCTGATTAAAAATAATATTGAGAATTTTTTTATGCTTACTGACCATTCACATATCTTTCTTGAAGAAATGTTTATTCTGATCATTTTCTCATTTGTAAGTTGGTTATTTGTCCTGTTTAATATTGAGTTATGAGTTCTTTATATATTCTATGTATTAGTCCCATATCAGAAATATGATTTACAAATATATTTTTTCCATTCAGTGGTCAATTTTTCACATTCTTTTTCTTTCTTTCTTTTTTTTTTTAAGAGAGAGGGACAGTGAGAGAAAGAGAGAGAGAGGAAGAAAGAAACAGTTTTTATTTAGTTTTTCATGTGGGTTTCATTGCTCCGAGAGTTGCTGTGTATGTGGTGCTGGGGTTTGAACTTGCATATTGGTGCATGCCGGGCAAGCACTGTAACCGTGGAGCCACTGCTCCAGCCTGAATTTTTCACATTCTTGATGGTGTCCTTTAAGCACAGAGGTTTTTAATTTGATGAAGTCCAATTTAATTTCTTTTGTTGATCTTGCTTTCTTTTAGTGTTAAATTTGAGAACCCTTCACCAAATCCAAGGTCATGAAGATTTATTCCTAAATTTTGTTCTAAGAGATTTGTAGTTTTAGTTCTTGAACTTAGGGCTTTGTTCTGTTTTGAGTTAACTTTAGTGAATGCTATAAGGGTCCAACTTCAGCATTTGCATGAAGATATCCAATTATCTCACAACCATTTGTTGAAAAGACTATTCATAGATGTGGGTTTATTTCTGGACTCTCAATTCTATTCCATTGGTCTTATGTCTGTCCTTTTGCCAGTACCACACTATCTTGATTACCATTACTTTGTACTACATTTTGAAACTGGAAAGTATAAGTCTTGTATTTTATTCTTTTTAAAAAGTGTTTTGGTATTAGGGATCCCATGTAATTCCATATGAGTTTTCAAATAAACCTGCCAATTTTTATAAAGATGTCAGCTAGAACTACGAGTCTGTAAGTCAATTGAGAGAGAGTCAATATCTCAACACTGCTAAGTCTTCCAGTCCATGAATATGTGATGGCTTTCCTTTTATTGAGGTCCTCTTTAATGTTTTTAGCAATATTTCGCAATTTTCACAGTATACGTTCTGTATTTATTTGATTTTCTGCCTATTTTAACTTTCTGTTGAATTGTCAATGGAATTTTCTTTTCATTTTCAGATTTGTTCATAGTTAGGTTTTGGAAATATAATTGTTTTTGTAGGTTCATCTTGCATATTGCAACCATACTACGCTCCTTAGTTCATTTTATTTAAGGAGATTTCTTAAATTTTCTGTGTACACTTTTATATTATATGTGAATAAAGTTATAGTTCTTTCCTTCTGTTATTGATGTCCATTAGTTTTTTTTCTTGCCTAATTACCATGGCTGTAAACTCTAATAGAGCACTGAATTAAAGTGTTGAAGATTTGTGTCTTGTTCCTGGTCACAGGGGAAGGAATTCGGTTTTTCAATGGTCTGTTTAATTTTAGCTGTAGGTTATCTGTAGATGCCATTTATCATATTGAGGGAGTTTCTTTATATCCTTAGTTTGTTGAGTGTTTTTAATCATGAAAAAATATGGAATTCTTTCTTTAAATCACTTTTCTGTTACATTGAGATTTTCCTGTGATTGTTCTTTTATATTCTACTGATGTAATTTCTTATATTAATTTATTTTGAAGTATTGAAACAACCTTGTATTGATGGAATGTATCTTACTTGATTTATAATTTTACTGATACATTGTTTGATTCAGTTTGATAATATTACATTGAGATTTTTGTACCCATATTCCAATAAATTTTTGGTATGACACCATGGGCCTTATCAAATCAATTGACAAATATTTCCTTGTCTTCTATATTTTAGAGGGGTTTGTGAAGAATTAGCATTAATTCTTCTTTAAATACTTCTTCAAAATTCACTATCTGGGCCTGGGCTTTTCTTTGTGGGTTGTTTGTGATTACTAAGTCACTTTCTTCTCTTATTAAGTTCTAATCAAATTGTCTAGTGGTTCTTAAATTAGTTTTCATAATTTGTATTTTTCTCAAAATGTGTCCGTTTTGTCTAAGTAATCTAATTAGTTGACATAAAATTGTTTACACACTTGTGCATCTGTGTACATGTGTGTATGTGTGCTAATCTAGCTAACAGTCAATCCAGTTTTTCCAAAGAACCAGCTTTTAATTTCCTTGACTTTCTCATTTTTTTCCCTTTTCTGTTTCTTACTTTGCTTTATGCTTAATTTGCCCCGCTTTTCACTGTTTTAATTTAGATTTTTGATTTGAGATAGTGTTTTTTCTTAGTAGAGGCATTTATTGCCAGATTTTTTTCCTATACACTACTTTAGATGCATCTAATGATTTTTTGTATGTTTTGGTTTTTATTTTTATTCATCTCAAAGTACTTTATGATTTTTCTTTGATCCATTGTTGTTTGTGTTGTTTAATTGCCACACATTTATTACTTCCTCTAATTTTTTTCTGCAGATGGTTTTTAACTTTATTCCACTGTGGTCAGAGAAAATATTTTGTACTACTTCTACTCTTTTAAGTTAAATAAAGTTGCTTCATAGCCTAGCATATGGCCTATGCTAGAGAAGGTTCTGTGTGCTCTTGGAATTGTGCACACTCCTGTTGGTAGGTGGAGGTGCTATAGATGGCTCTTAGTTGGTTTATAGTCTTGTACAATCATTGTTTTTCTTTATTGCTCTTTTGCCTGTTGTTTTACCTGTTTTGGAAATGGAAACCAAATATTGTTGAATTAAGTTAAATTTTCATATAATATTTCTAGTTCAATAATAACTTTATTGTGATGATTATAAAAGTTATTTGCAGCTCTGTAGGGAGTAAAGCAATATTACTGAATTTACTAGTAACTCTTGAACCTTAATTTCCCATCTTAAAAATGGAAACCAATCTTTACATTTTTTATTTTAAATGAATAATATTTAGGTCATATCTGATTATATATATATATATATATACACACACACATACATAAAACCATTTTGTAATTACACAGATGGATCTATAGTGGATCTTACCTGGGGGTGATTTTTATTCCCTAAATGACATTTGGCAATGTTTGAAAGTCTTTTTGATCATCACAACTTGGTAGGTGGTATGGAAATCTAAGGGTTTTACTAATTATTATACAAGTTGTAGGACAGCTCTCTACCACATAGCATTATGGGGTTCAAAATGTCAATAGTACCACTATTAAGAAATACTCTGCTATACAAGGGTGACCCAGCAGCTGCAGAATAAAAGCTAAGAAAGATGAAGATAGTATTTATAAAATCATGGAAGTCTTGATAAGGAGAAATTGATCTTAATTTCAGGTTATGAATGTCATAAACAAGAATCTATCCATTTGACCTGGGAAAATATAAGCTTATTTGGAGCTTATATTGAATTGTTTTATATTATACATATAATCATATTTTAAAATATATGTGCAAAATGAAAATTTAGGTCAGCCCTTTTGCAAGAAAATGGTAAATAATAGTAATAATGTGGGAATAGAATAAAGCACAAATTTAGATCCTTAGGTCAAAAACATGTACAATATCATAAGTAAGCATTAGAAATTAATAAGTACCTTAGGAAAATATAAGTCCTCGGGGTTCTGGAGTGCAGAAGAATTTTCAGCTAAAATTTGAGGGTTCATTTACAAAGAGAAAGGTAGGTATCTCTGCACCCAGCAACATAGAGTTTCTCTAGTTAGACCATTGTGCAGACACACACAACAGGGTAGCAAACACAACAGGGGAGATATTTGAAAAAAGTTACTTCTGCCATGTCATTCAATGTGAAAGGAATCACTGCTATGGTTTAGCACAGTTTTTTTTTTTTTTTTGTCATAGTGACAATGACAGAAATCTAACTAATAAAACCACTATTAATATTTTATATTTTACTAGAAAGAAATGGACTGATTATTTATTCCTTGAGCCTAACTATACTGTAGAGATGGTTTACGTGAGTTCAGAAGAAGATATTTTCATTTCTGTTTACTAGGGGAAAACAAGGATGCCTTGGAGGACACCTGTGACTCTTTAGTGTGATACATTGAAAAGCCATTCTGATTTACCTCAATATTTTCATGAGTTAAATTCCCAGAAGCAGAATGTAGTTCTGAGCAAGTATGGCATTTGAGTATCATTAGTACTCTGATTATTTTGGTATATCAGAGTTTTGTGTTATGTACACTCTATGCTAATTCATTCTTACACCTAACCCAGGAAGACATAAACAGAATCACAGGAAAAATGGCAGTTTCAATTACTAAGCCATATCTCTGGTTTGTTCATTTTAGTCTAACTTCAAACTTAGAGCTAAGTCTTTCAGGAGCTTTAATGTTTTCAAAGCTCCTTAGAAAATCTTGCAGAAAAAGGAGTCTTAGAATCACACATTGTAAAGCTGAGCATTCAATGAGAATGCAGATAATAGGAACTTAGCAAACCATTAGCATGCAGCTGTTTCTTTCCTTAGGGAATAATTTTTCCTACAAGTGGACCTCATTCTTTCTGGGCTGCATCTTACCACAGAACACCTCAAGAACAAGCATAATTTACAAAACTTTTAGTACAATGCACCATCCTCAGAACTTTGCAAATGGCTCAGCCTCTGTCTTGCGTGTGATAAAGAACCATGAATTTCATAGGATTCTTTTTTTATGATAGGCCACTAATCACTCTTGATCCTATGATAAATTTAAATACTAACTAATCCACTTTGAATAGGGATTAAGCTTCAATGTAGGAGGAAAGTATTCATTAGAATTCATTACATCAATTTGTAATCTGAATGATGCATCTTCTAAATAAGGTACTGCAGTTTCCAATGATTGTTAACTTGGAACTTAAATATCCATACTATTAATTGAGTGGCAAAATTATAATAGTTGAGGGAATGCTTCCCCCTTCAACTGCCCTTAGCTTCTCCAAGTATCCTGTGGTTGTTATTTTTTACACAGAGGATATTAAAAGAGAATAATCACTATGGTAGAAGGAAAAATGCAACAAATTCAAATTTCTTATGTTAACAATAATTTGATGGGCATGAAAATGGCATATATATTGCAGACTTCCTATTTCTGATGTATGCTTTATTCTTATTTGGCTTATTGTTGTCAAATTATTTTATAAATTCAGGATGAAAATCAGAAAACCATCCATCAATATCTTATATTTTCCATATTTGGAAGGAAAACATCTAATGCCACCAAACTAAAGTTGAATAATTGCTCCCAAATCTGAGTGATATTTCATTCCAAATAATGGCTGTGCAGATTCAAATTTTAATCTCAGGATATTTAAACCATGAGATCAGAATAAATTAGACATTTCTCTTTCCCTTCCATTTAAAAAACTAAGAGTTTGTAAGTAGTCTTTTGAGAACTGAATGAAGAACATGAATTGTTCTGAGGTCTCAGTGCCTCTGAAAATACTTTACTCAATTTTAAATACTGAAGCATAGGTTTAAATTCAGTGAATTGTTCTTAAATTTTAGTGCTACCATGCTTATGTAGATTGTCATAAAATTGTTATTCTGTTTAATATGTGGCTTTTTAAAGTAAGTTTTACTTGGACTTGTGCTAGGCACTGTGCTAGTGCACTATGGGAATTAACTTAGCACAAACAACGGCAACACTATTAGAAATCTCGTACGATTGCACATTGAGAAACATGAGGCGCTGAGAGGTTAAACACTTCTTCCAGTGTCATGTAAAGGGTTCATGGTGGAGCTAAGGTTCATGTCTACGTTGGGCAGCACCAGGTCCAAGCTCCATCTACCCCACCATACTGCCTTGTGGTTGCGTCCTCCCTGTCATCTATTCATCCATTTCCTGTACATACAGGCATTGTTTTGGCTTCCATAATAATAATTCCTACTTCCCTTTTTCAGGTCATGACTGAATTCTTTTTACTCTTCTGTAATGAAGGAACTCAATTATTTTATAACTCTAAAATTGCTTTAGTAAAAATCCATTTTTATAATGCTAAAATGTCTCCAATCGCCATGACAGGCAATTGACAGAACATTTCTCTGATTTTTGTATTTATTTTCTTATGCATCACTCTTTTGCCCACCAGTTGGGTGCTGATTTCCTAGCATGATAACATCATGCGTGCATAATTGACTTGGTAATAGTGTCCTTTGATTGTGATACCAAGTTCTTCATAGACTACATTTTATGTATTCATCCCTTCATTTTATGCTCCTGATCTTATGCATCTTTTTGTTTTTCAAATCTCTCTTAATTTAAGTTATATACATGTTAATCAGCAATGAATAATTTATGCTGTGGATACACTGTGAAATTTCAGCATGTGAAAACAGTAAGATCCTCTTCATTCCTTTAGTCTTATTTTCAGGAATAGGTAGTCTCTAAGTTTTCAAGGGAAGAGATGCATTAATGGTGGGGATACCTTAGCACAAGTGGCATATGCTCTATTCATAACTAGTTTATGAATGAAATTAAGAGTTAAAAATGAATGTGGAACATAGGGAGAAAATGGAGTACTAGTGAGCTTTAATGAAATTTTCCCACAACATATTAATATTTCAAAAAATATATGTATAAATCTTAAAGTTGCTCTTCTATTCTGTGAGTGAATTTATGACTTATTTAAACTATTTCCTGATATATGCTATTTCCTTATATATATTTCCTTATATATATGTAGATATCCCTATATTATTAAAAGTCTAGAATATAGGAGAACTCTTTAATACTTATAACCATATTTTTCTATATTTCAATGGATATTAGAAGATTCAAAGTCAAAAAAGAAAAGTATTATTTAGTTAAATCCATGAAATATTTAAAAAATTAAAAGAACAAAACCCAATTTTAACCATTGTGTTTCAAATCCATTAAATTTCTTTCCCAATTCCACATAAATTTTATAAAGTAGAATGTACACACCAAGATAAATCCCACAAGAGTATATTACAGATCAAAACTACTAAACTATGTTATTGTCTTGGTGTAATGGAGCGTCTGTTGATAATAGAATTCTATGATGGACAAGTATGTCAGATAATCAAGTCTACATAATTGTTTTTCAAAGAACAGAAACAACATTTCAGTTTGAATGGCTTTTGTAAATAGGTGAAATAGTCAATATGTATATTTTCTTGCATCCTTATTAGATAACAAGGGTAGATATTTATATAAAAATTATGAAGTTATTTCTTCAGATAGAGTAAATATGTCCTTGTGGAGAGTATCTGAACCTATTTTGTTTTAGCCTGGTAAAAGGCAGCTGTCGTATATGATGGACCTCTAACTTGTAGCTTCCTTTACAGACTTAATCTCTAAGTTCCTCAAATCCTCCAATGTTGACTTTCATGTGAGATTCTCACATTTATATTTACCACTACATAAACATTTTATAGTGTTGAATTTTCAGGTTAAATGAAGCAACCAGCCAACAGAACTATTTCTATTCCCAACACCACAATCAGTGTAACAAAAATACTAGACAGTGGATAGGAAGAAAAATTAATGTAATTATGGACTACTCTCACTTGATATAAGGAGACAACCCCTCAAATTGACCACTCACTTGTTTATGATTGTTCATATCATATAATCTGCTTGGAAGTCAATTTTAATGAATCAATACTTGCAAAACTCCTAGTTCAAGTTGGAAAAATGTAATAAAATTAAGCTTTGATTTTTTGACTTTCTCTTCTTTATTATTACTTTTTTTTCAAGATGAAATTTTTATAGCAACATTATTCATGTTCCAGGTTGTCCTTAGTTTTGGTTTTCCCTACTCTTGATAGAACTTTAAAACTGTTTTTGGATAGTGGATTTTATGTGTAACTATTTCATTATAGTAATTAATTATTTTAATTTCTTTTGCTGAAAGAGTAGGAATGATATTATTTTTTCACATCTTTTTCTATTATTTGTAGGCCAACCTTAAGATAATCATGCTGTTATAAAGTTGAAATCAAAATATTCCTATCAACATTGGAGGGAAGCGTTTTTGCTTCTAATCATGCAAATAGGCTCTGCAGGCATTCCATATATTCATACAGAACTTTCTTCAAGGACTAGTTGGCTGAATATAAATACCTTCACTGCCCTCAAATTTGTCCCAGTCAAATCCTGTCTTTCAAACTCTGTATAATAGAAGGCTTGGGTCTCTACCAAGTCCTTGCTTACATATTTAAGCAGATTTTCTTTTCTTTCTTCCCCTTTGGAAAAAAAAAAAAAAAAACTGGTCCTGCCTTTTGGCATTCATACTACCCATCCTTTGTAAACATTGCTGATCTTCCTGGTTGGAAGTTAGAGAGGATTGTAACTTGTAGATATAAAAAAAATCAGGCATGCCGTTGAATAATTGGGCATTAAATGGTTTTGGCTCTTCTCTATTAACTACTAAACAGTGGTAATTTTCTTATCCCTAGAAAGGAAAATAATATAGACTGTCATTCAGCAATTTCTAGAAATTAGGTAGGTTTAGTAACAGCGGAAAGACAACTGTACAGAATGTGATCAAGACCACGGCTTGAAAACAGATGGTACATACATAAACTTATATTTGGTAGAAAGTTGTACTTTGCTCACACAGACACGTGCACATATTTTTAATTTACTTTATTTTAAATATATTCATTATGAATTTTTTAAAAATGTGGGTTATTACTCAGGTGTGGTGGCCCATATCTGTTATCCCAAGGACTTAGGAGGCTGAGGAGAAGGATCATAAGTTCAGAGACAGTCTCTGCAACTTAGTAAGACCTTCAGTAACTTAGTGAGACCGTGTTTCAAAATAAAAAATAGAAATGAACTGGGGGTGTAGCTCAGTGGTAAAGTATAACAGTTTACCATTCTCAGTATTGCTAAATAAATAATAAAAATTAAAAAATTGGGACACATTTGCACAAAAATTCAGATTCAAGTGTTTCTTAAAAAATCAGAAGTTCCAGCACCTGGGACATACAATCAACTGTAAGAGTCTAGAGTACCCTGTCTAGATGGTGGAAATCAGTTTACTATGTATGTATGGGTTTACTACTGGACTCTTTAATCAATTTTATTGATGTATTACTCTGCGGTTTTTCCAATAACAGCACTCCTTGATTTCTATTCCTTTTAGTAAGTCTAAAAGACAGATATTTTCCCAATATCATCCTTTTCCAACACTAATTTGGCTTTGATTGATTAGATTTTTTACATTTCCAAATAAATTTTAAGATAAATTTGTTAATTTCTACAGAAAATTTCCTGTTAAGACTTTGCACAGGAGTGTATTGAATTTATAGATGAAATTGGTGACAATTGGCATTCTAACATATTTCCTCTTTTAAATCTGTAAATATGGCATAGGCATATCTTCACATTGTCAGACCCTGTTAAATTTCTCCTTATACTTTATAGTTTTGCAACAAAATTCTAAATTTTAAAATTTTAAATTTATTTCTGAGTATTTTATATTTTGGTGTTCAGTTGTAAATATTATTATACTTTTAAAGTCACTGTACAAGTCATCATTGGTAATATAAAAAAATACAATAGACTTTTTTCCATTAACTTTATATTTTGTGACTTTGTTACTAAACAATTATGAGGTTTTTTTAAATGGATTCTTTATGGCATTTTATACAATTGTACTATCTTTGAGTAAGTTTTACTATTTTCTTTCCAATTTTACCCATGTATTTAAGTTACGTTTTTTTGTGCTCACTAGGACTTGCAGTATAATGTTGAAGAGAAGTTATGAGAGAAGGCATTTTTGTCTTATTCCAAATTACGGGGCAATCACTTTGGATATTTGGTCATTAAATGTAATAGCTGCTATGGGTTCTACGTAGGTGACTTTTCTCAGGTTGAGGAAGTTTTCTTTTATCCTTAGTTGGATGAGGTTTTTGTTTTTTCTTTAAAACATATATAGAAATTGATGTTTCAAGTGCTTTTCCAGCATCTATATTATGTGATTTTTTTCTATGAATGCCATAAATAATATTTATTGATTTTCAAATGTTAAACATATCTTGCGTTTTTAGTATAAATGCCACTTTTCCATTATATATTATTTCTTGTAAATATATTTCTGGATTAAATTTGCCAATACTTAATTAGGAAGTTTTTGGCCTATATTCACAAGGGTACTGGTTTTCAATTTTCTATTCTGATAATGTTCATGTCCATACTTTTATCAGAATTATTCTGCCCTCATATAACGAATTGGTATGTGTTCCTTCATCTTCTACTTTCTGAATGAATCATTGTAAAACTGGTATTTTTCTTCTCTAAATGTTTGATAAAATTCACCAGTAAACTCATCTGGGTCTGGTTGAAGGTTTTAAGTTAAATTCAGTTTATTAAATCAATATAGATTCTGATAATCTAGCTTAATTGTGTATGTTTTAGTAGCTTGCATCTTTTGAGAAATTTGTGAATTTCACCTATATCACAGAAGTTATCAATATCAAATGTTCAGAATGATATTTTAAAATTTTAAGATCCAAAAACTGTAGGTACAATCCTTCACTCAGTGGCGGTATTGGAAATTTGTTCTTTTATGTTTCTTTTCTCGTTAGTAATTCCTATCAAAATTTTATTGATTTTTTAAATTTTTTCAAAGAAACTACTGTTGACTTTATTAATCTTTACATCTTGCTCACTACTTTACTGATTTATGTATTTATTTATTTTCTCCCTTTTTTCTATTTGCTTTGTATTTAATTTGTTCTTATTTTTCTCACTTCTTAACAGCATATAAGCATAGATCCATCTTTCTCTTTTTCTTCTGTAAGCAATGAGATATAAATTTCCCTCTACGGATGCTTCAGCATCTGCTGTATTATTTTCATAACTTTTGTTTTTATCACAGCTATATTACTGGATTTCCTGATAAAATATTTCACCATATAGCTTTAATTTTAGCACTGATATTTTAAATACATAACATGGCAATGCTTTCAGGGCATTGGCAAATAACTTTAAAAAGTCTGAAGTGCATAACATTTTCTTCTGGTAAAGTAGCTTTCGCTGTGAGAAAATTAAAATACTTCTTAGGCTGGTTTTTATTATTTTTTTATTTTTTATTTTTTTTGTACCAGAGATTGAACTCAGAGGCACTTAATCTCTGGGTGACATTCAAGCTCTTCTAATATTTTATTTTGAGACAGGGTCTTGCTAAGTTACTGAGACTAACTTTGAACTTCAGATGCTCCTGCCTCAGTCTCCCAAGCCACTGAGATTACAGGTATGTGGTACTGTGCCTGACTCTTAGGCTGATTTTTTAAAAAACGTATATTTGAAAAATAACAAGTCATCAAGTTACATGTGAACTGGGTTTTGTTTGTTTGTTTGCTTGCTTTTTTTGGTGAACCATCTTGCTGTCTTTTAACATAGATTTCAACATTCAAAGAGGAAGAACAGAAACTAAAACAAAATTAATTTTAGGATTTGTCATCTTTTAATGTTAGTCAAATCTGGGATCAGACTCTCACATGATCAATGTCTTCTTAAAGCATCCATGTAAATGTTTATTTCAATTTGTCCAAACTGAAATATAAGAGTTTTGTTTTTGAACTTTTTCTTCTTTTTTTTTTCAGTTATTATTTAGCATTCTAAGAATCATTGTCACTTGAACAAACAGGAAAATGTTTGAGGTATCTGAAATGATTTTCTTCACCCAACACAGTAAACTATTCCTTTCCATGTTTCTGGACTTTGTTGTTTGTCTGCTGGAGTATTTAATGTGAGACTATAAAGAAAGAACTGGCTCCTACTCAGCCAGTACCTGTATAGTTGAGGTCAGCTGTGAATGATATCTGTCCTTCCACTCAGTAGAATATTCCTTCCTTCATTTCTTCTTCTCCTTTTACACTTCTCTTTCTTGGTTTCTTTCTCTTCTTCCTCCATCATGACTTTAAGTATGCTATTTCTTTGATGGAAGGAAGTGTATTTGCTTAGAATGAATATACTTTTGAGAAAAAAACATATATCAGCTTTCCTTTTTGTATAACTGAGTTGGGACATTGGACGGAGTGCATAGCACATGTCAATGGTGGCCCTTTAGCTAAGTAGCAGGTAGTACTGACATCCTGTCATGAAGGTCAAGAAAAATGAATAATAAATAGAAGTTGTCAAGTCACCACTGGGAAATGCCAGAGCTGAATAAGTTGCATATGGGAGAATAAATTGAAGAAGAGGAAAAACCTGGAAGAAGTCATCGGAAGTTGTTTAAAAGAAAGGAGAGTTGATTTAAGAATAAAAATGGGCAAGATATTTGGGGAAGAAATTCAAAGAGGCAACAGTTAATGAACATAAGAAAGGGTACTTTCCTATAACAGACATAAAGGTAGTACATATTTGAATGGTGTATTATTTCACAACAAGCAGATTAGTAAAAAGAAAAACATCTTAAAGTAATGCATTAATGAGGATATAGAACTCCAATATACTCTTTTTCTATTTTTTTAAAATTTTTTTTATTTTTTATTAGATGGATATAGAGATACAACTGAGTGGGAAACATTATCAAACATTTAAGAACCAATGTATATATACTTAATTATCCAGGGCTAATGCTATATCATGGATGCCCAGCTTGGGTTCCTCCTGTTGCTGTTTCCCCCAGAAGAACTCCTTCTGAGATGGTTCCCCCACATTCCTACCCTCCAGTCTCCTAGGAGTTCTTCCTACCCCCTCCCCCTCGTCCCGCTCCCTATGCCTCCAAGTATCCTAGGGAGTCGTCTCCCTGTTGCGTTGAGAATCATACAGTTTGAATTTATTATTAGCGTAGCTGTCTAACATACTGCTTCCCCATGTATTCTAGCTTCCAAAGATGAGAGATACCATTCGGCCCTTGAGTCTCTGAGATTGCGATACTTCACTTAGCATAATTCTTTCCATCTCCACCCATTTGTTATCAAAAGCCATAATATTGTCTTCTCTAATGGCCAAGTAGTATTCCATTGTATATATGTACCATAGTTTTTGCATCCACTCGTCGAGTGAGGGGCATCTGGGTTGGTTCCATAATCTAGCTATAGTAAATTGAGCTGCTATAAACATTATTGAAGCTATATCACTATAATATGCTGATTCTAACTCTTTTGGGAAAATACCCAGGAGTGACAGCTGGGTCATAAGGTGTTTCCATCCTTAATTTTTTGAGGATTCTCCACACTGCTTTCCATAGTGGCTGAACCAGTTTGCAGTCCCACCAGCAGTATAACAGTGTTCCTCTTTTCCCACAGCCCCTCTAGCATCTGTTATTGTTAGAATTTTTCATTTTTGCCACTCTAAGAGGAGTGAGTGGTATCTCATTGAAGTTTTGATTTGCATTTCCCTTATAGCTAATGATGTAGAGCATTTTCTCATATATTTATGGGCTTTCTGGACTTCCACTGGTGAGAAATTTCTTTTTAGATCTGTAGCCCATTTATTGATTGGATTATTTGTGGTTTTGGTGTTTAGTTTCTTTAGTTCCTGGTATATTCTGGATATTAGCCCTCTGTTCGAGGTGTAGCAGGCAAAGGTTTTCTCCCATTCTGTAGGTTCTCTCTCTCTCTCTTTTTTTAAAAATGTATATATACTTTGTTATCCAGGGGTAATGCCAAAACATGGATGACCACCTTTGGTTTCACCTGTTGCAGTTTCCCCCAGAAGAACTCATGCGTTCAATGGGTATCTCGTGGAGGAATGACATCGGCTTCTGGGATGGTTCCCCCCTATTCCTACTCTCCA
>PVKS010018674.1:0-39686 GCA_004027875.1 Aplodontia rufa | reverse complement strand
GCTAGGGTCTCAAGAACAATATTGAATAAAAGAGGTGAGAGCGGACAGCCTTGTCTTGTTCCCGACTTTAGTGGGAATGCTTTCAGCTTTTCTCCATTTAGTATTATACTAGCTGAGGGTTTAGCATATATAGCCTTGACTAAGTTCAGAAATGGTCCTTTGAACCCCATCCTTTCTAGAGTTTTGAACATAAAAGGGTTCTGAATTTTATCAAAGGCCTTTTCTGCATCCAGTGAGATGATCATATGGTTTTTGTCCTTGATTCTGTTTAAGTGGTGGATTACATTAATTGTTTTGCGTATGTTGAACCAGCCCTGCATTCCTGGGATGAAGCCCACTTGGTCATGGTGGATTATTTCCTTAATAAGCTTTTGAATACGATTTGCTAGTACTTTGTTGAGGATTTTTGCATCCACGTTCATAAGGGATATTGGTCTGTAGTTTTCTTTTCTTGATGTATCCTTGTCCGGTTTTGGTATCAGAGTTATGGTTGCTTCATAAAAGGTGGATGGGAGCATTCCCTCCTTTTCAATTTCTTGGAATAACTTAGTAAGGAAAGGTGTTAGCTCCTCCTCAAAAGTGTGGTAAAAATCAGCGGAGAAGCCGTCCGGTCCTGGGCTTTTCTTCTTTGGTAGACTTTTAATTGCAGACTGGATTTCAGTGCCTGTGATTGGGCCATTTAGGACTTCAATATCCTCCTGATTCAATTTAGGGATGCTGTAAGTGTCAAGAAATTTATCCATTTCTTCCAAGTTATCAAATTTGGAGGAGAAAAGGTTTTCAAAATACGATCTTATGATTTGTTGGATTTCTATGGGGTTGGTGGTGATCATTCCCTTTTCATTGGAGATTTTATTGATTTGCCTCATTTCTCTCCTTCTTTTGGTTAGATTCACTAGGGGCCTATCTATCTTGTTTATTTTTTCAAAGTACCAGCTGAAAAATAACATCTTAAAGAAAAGAAAAGGAGAAATTCTGGTTGTATGGAAAGACAGAATAAGAAAGCATTCACTTTGGAGATGGTGACTGAAAAATCATATGTATTGTAAAAGAAGTCCTTAAAGTGTGAAATTCAATTATGAAAAATAACTGATGCAAATGACTGTTTAACCAGTCAGTTCTCAAAAGTTGCGAAGATCTGTTGCTGTAAGTTCACCTTTATTCCAGATGCTTAACCTTGCCCCCAGAGAGCTCAGTGTCTGGAAAGGATTTAACCAAATTACTAGGCAATACCAGTGAGTGCTATGATGTGAGGCTTGCACATACGCTGAGGGGACATCTAAGTGCATGCCCCATGGGGTCCAGGTAGCTCATTAATGACAGTGTAGAAAGAGATTGGCAAAGACGCAGGAATTCAGAAAAGAAATGGAGATGTTCTGAGAAAATCAAAGCAAACACCTGGGGTTAGAGAGCATTAGCTTTGGAGATGGTCCAGGATGCTTATTGAAAAGAGTGTAAAATAAGTTTCAGTAATCTGACAAGACCTACAAGATCATAACTACAAGGAGAAGGAATGAGCAGCTATCTTTGTCTAAAGCGTTACTCTTAATTCAAGAGATCACCAGACACAGTAGGAATACAATCCAAAGTATTCTGATACCAAATCTTTATAAAAATTTGAAATTAAAAGTTAAACACTTCATTCAAGTACCATTTAAGGTGACACACAAAAATGGTCAACCCCAAGATTACTCTACTGCATTTAAATCTTTACATCAAATGTCATTTGTGAAGGAAAAGACAAAGTTCTGAAGAATGATACAGGTGTTCTCTTTGTTGACTTAAATCCTCTTTCCTTTGCCATTCACCCCAGCAAGAAGCACCACCATGCACACAGGCTTGATAATAAGGAATTAGATGGCACAGATTTTTTGGCCCTCAAGAGATTACATTTTCATTGGTAAGAGGGTCAATTGGCATAAATGAATAGAAGAGAGTTGACTACGTAATATATACCAGTGTACTACTCTGCTATTTAGAGAGAAAGATGTCATGTCATTTGCAGCAAATGGATGGAGATGGAAAAAAATTAATGCTGAGTGAAATATCCCAAACTCAGAGGCTTAAGAGACGAAATGTTTCCTCTCATGTGTGGAAGCTAGAGTAAAATCTAAGACAGGATAGGATGAAAGTTAGCTAAACTTAAATAATAATCTCATATTATTATTTCACATAAGCAGGGGAAACATAACTATGAAGGTGAGGGGAGAAGGTAGAGAGGTAGGGTGGGGAAGGAGGGATTAGGGGGCTTATTGATGCAACTCTCAATTCCCATGAGAAGCCCAACTATACACAGGCAGGCAGAATAACTCAGAAATTTCAAAAATTAATACACATGCATGTGTTAATTTCTATCTAGAACATGGAGGTAATGCAGAGGAGATATGAGAGCAGGGAGTGGACAAAGTGGGGAGATCTTGGACTAGAGTAGGATCAGCCTTAACTTACTTTGTCAATATCCATGTATGCATGAATATGTAACAATTCCCTCCAATATGTAAGACTATGTAAAAAATATATATATATATATATATACCAGTGTAACTAATACAGTTAAAAACTACATTATTTGCTCTACGGAGTATCAGCATTGGATTACAGATCACTTAGTCAGATATGCGTTCCTTGAAAAGCAAGACTTTAAAAAATGCAAAGTTCAAATTAGAGACAAAAGTAAGGCAGGAACTGCAGAGAAGATTCTAGACTGAGAATGCAGGGAGCGAAGCTTTGGAGACAGGCATGGCCATGGTGCGCTCGTGAGTCAATGGGCAGGTTTCAAGTGAGGAAACATTTGAATGGAAACTAATTATTTTGAATTGGTAGGTTGGATGACATAGTGGAGAAATTTATAGAGACTATGAACGCAGCTTGCAACTTTAAGGAAAAAGGCATTGAGGATTATTAAACTAGAGAATATAGAAACAGTATTTAATGGTTATTTTAGCAAAGTTATAATAGGAAAAGATAAAAGAAAATATTCATAGCCACTGGTGGCAACAAAGAAACATTTTTAGATGTATGACCGAGTGGGAAGATCTTGGATGTGAAATGGAAAACAGCAGCTAATGTCAAAAGCATTTTGAAGGAAAAAAAATTAAATTAATTTGAGACTACTATCTGGATGAAGATAAAAATATAGAAGGCAGTGATTGAGAATGCCCAAGAAGCTCCGTCAATAGCGTATTCATTTGGTGGAGATGGCATAGAAAGGCACAGGGAAAAGGATGGTTAGTTTGGTTTTGTTTATGCTGAGCTTTGAGTAATCACGTAGAAATGTTTATTTAGAAGGTAAAAACAAAACCAGCAGATCAAGTGAGAGCATAGATTTGCAAGCATAATTTTTTAAGAAAAAAATGTAAAAGAGCAATTATTTCAACTTTTTGTTTCCAGCAGAGAATTCCTTTTACTCAAAACCAATCCTAAATCAAACATCAAGAGTTTCCTATTTTTATGAATAGTAGTATCATGCAGGAGTGAAGGACCTGGAACCTCTTTCTTCACTGAGGTCCTTGCTCCATAGTGTGCTGGGGTGAGGAAGCACAAATAGGAGCCATTTATGGAAAGAAACTGAGCCAGCCCAGGAGAATTTCATCACTGGAATCAGGATGGCCGGTGATAATGGGAACAGGTGGGAACCACCCTGAGTGAGCCAAGTCAGAGCTGAGTGGGCAGGGTAGAGAGCCCAGGAACGGGTTGGATGACCCCCAAATGGAGCTGGTGGCCAAGAGCCTAGTGACAGTCAGCCTGAGTCACAGTGCACAGGTAGGTCAGACAAGGCAGCGGATCAGAACCAGGTGGGCAGTGCAGAAACCAGGAGATCAATCATGGCCAAAGATCAGAGAGGCAGTTTGGAATCAGGAAACCCAGGTTAAGCTAGCTGCGTACTGTTGACATTGGTGATTAGTCACCAGGTCACTAGGCACTCAATTATTTATTCATACAAAAATTATATTTTGACCATCCAAGGTGGGCCTGGTGCTCTGTTAAGCTCTAGAATACCATGAAGGGAATAACAAAAGGCACAGTTCCTACCTTTATGCTAGGTACTACGTGCAAGAAAATAACTCAGATTCCAGAAAATTCTATTCTCTTTTCTTTTTCTGATTCCAAAAACATATTTTGTACAAATTAATGGATTTTGCTGTGAAAACTGCATACATATATATAATCACACTTTGATCACATCGATCTTTCCTTTTTCCCTCTCTTGTCCTTCCTTGCCTTTCTTTCCTTTCTCCCTCCTTGGGGCCCCTTCCTTTTCCCTAGTAGTTCCTCTTCTACTTTCAGATCAGTTTTTAAAAAGAGAGAATCAATTTTATTTAGTTCTTCATGTGGCTTTTGTTGCTCTCACACTTTATTGTGTGTCTGGTGCTGGGGTTTGAACCCACATCCTCGTGCATGCCTGGCAAGCACTGTAACTGCTGAGCCTCTGCTCCAGTCCCCAGATCATTTTTTTTAAATTTTGCTTTCTTGTATTATAAAACATGTGATACTTGTCTTTCTATGTCTGATTTATTTCACCTAACATGATCCAATTTCATCCATTTTCCTTCAAATGACAGGACTGTATTCTTCTTTATGATTGAATAATAGTTCATGTTTATATATTATGTTTTCTTCATCTGTTCATCAGTAGATGGACACCTAGGCTGATTCTGTAGCTTAGCTGTTGTGAATACTACTGCAGTAAACAAGGTTATGAAGTAGTACTTTTGTATGCTTCTTTCAATACGTTCAGATGTATACCCAGAGTGGTCTGGCTGGATCATGTGGTAGTTCAGCTTTTAGTTTTTTGAGTAAACTGCACATTGTTTCCAATAGTATCTGTTCTCAATACATTCTCACCAAGAGTGTATAAGAATTCCTTATTCTCAACATTCTTGCTAGCATTATTTTTTATGTTTCTAATAATATCTATTCTGATTGGGCTAAGAAAGAATCTCAATGCAGTTTTAATATGCATTTCCCTAAGTGGCTCAAGATATTAAACACTTTCTCATACAGTCATTGACCATTTGTACTTTGTACTTCTTCTTTTGAGATGCGTCTGTTCCGATAAATTTGACCTTTTTTATTGGAATGCTTGTTCATGTGCTTTTAAGTTTATATATTCTGGATATCAATCCTCTGCCAGTTGAATAGTTGGCAAAGATTTTCTCTCATTCTGCAGGTTGTCTCTTCTCTCTGTTGATTGTTTCTTTTGCTGAACAAAAGTTTTTTAAACTTTAAGTAAAATTGACCCGTTTATCAAATCTATGATTTCCTGAGCTTTTGGAATCCTCTTCTAGAAATCGCTGCCTATGCTGGTATTTTGGAGAGTCATTTTCTTTTTCTTTTCTTCTCATAGTCAATGCTTCAGGTCTTACATTATGGCTCGTGATCCACCTTGAGTTGATTTTTCTACAGGGAGAGAGATGGGGGTCTGGTTTCAGTTTCTTACATGTAGACACCCAGTTTTCCAAGCACCATTTGTTTAAGGGACTATCTTTTCTCGACTTTATGTTATGACATCTTTGTCAAGAATCATTTGGCTGTAGATGTGTAGGGTTTTCTCTGGGTTCTCTATTCTGTTCGACTGGTGTATTTTTGTGCCAATTTGCTGTTTTATTGCTATGACTCTGCATATTTTGAAACCAGGTATTGTGATACCTCCCTTAATGTCCCTTTTGCTCAGGACAGCCTTGGCTGTTTGTACTTTTCTTACTTTCATTCGAATTTTAGGATTTTTTCTTAGTTCTGCAAGAACTGTCATTGGTATTTTGAGGGGGATTACATTAAAAATGTGTATTATTGTGGGCAGTATAGCAATTTAAACAATGTTAATTCTCCCAATCTAAAATAATTGCAATATCCAGAATATTTACACATTTTATACACATTTTATATTATTTTGTTATAATCTTGTAAGGTTGTTCAAAAATAAAAATTAAAATTAAAAAAAAAAGTTGGACTAACGAACTACTTTCCTAATGAATAAAATAAATTTTGACATTAAACAAAAATAAAATAAAATCATGGAAGAATTTTCTGTCTTCTAGTTTCTTCTTTAATTTCTTTCCTCAGACGTCTGTTATTTCTATTGTGAAGAAGTTTTACCTCCTTCATTTGGTTTAATTTTAGGCATTTCATTTTAATTTTTAGGGTATTGAAAATGAAATTCCTTTTCTTATTTCTTTCCCAATTAATTCATTATTGGTGTATGGAAAGCTATTAATTTTTGTATGTTGATTTTTGTATCCTGCTGTTTTGCTGAATTTGTTTATTAGATCTGAGTCTTTTGGTGGAATCTTTAGGGTTTTCTAAGTATAGACTAGTATCATTGGCAGACAGAGATAATTTGACTTCTTTTCCTATTTGTATCCATTTTATTTCTTTCTCTTGCTTAATTTCTCTGGCTACTATACTGAATAAGAGTGGTGAAAATAGATACCCTTATTCTTGATTTTACAGGAAAGGCTTTCAGTTTTTTTTTTCTCCATTCAGTATGATGTTGGCTATGGGTTTGTCATACATAGCCTTTATTGTGTTGATCTATATATATGATCCTTTTTGTTATGGTTTAGATGGAATTTCCTCCAAATGACCACCTGTTGAAAGTATGTTTCCAAATATAGTGTTGTTCTGAGGTGAGACTCATGGGAAGTGATTGGATAACAAGGACCCTGACTCCATCAGTGAACTAAACCATTAATGGGTTGATAGATGATGGCTAATGGGAGCTGGTTGAAACTTAAGAAATAAGGCATTTGGCAGATGTGGCTCACTAGGAGCATGTCTTTGAAGCAAATGTTCTGTTATTTTGTCTCAGGCCACTTCCTCTCTCTGTCTCTCTCTCTCCACCATGAAGTGAGAAGCTCTGCTTCACAAGGCCCTCTCAGCCATGATGTTCTGCCTCATCACAGGCCCATAGCAATGGAACCATCCAACCATGGACTAAAACCTCTGAAACCATGAATCAAAATAAATCTTTTCTTTCTTTAAGTTGTTTTTCTCAGGTGTTTTGTCACAGCAACAATAAGCTAACAAAGATACTTCTATACCTAATTTATTCAGAACTCTAATAGAAAAATGTTGAATTTTATCAAAGACATTTTCACATATGATATGATCATGTGATTTTCTTATCCTTAATTGTATTTATATACTATGTTACACTTGCTGGTTAATATATATTGAACCATACTTGCCTCCCTGGAATGAAACCAACTTGATTATAGTATACGGTCTTTTTAATGCTGTTGAATTTGAGTGCAAGTATTTCATTGACGAAGTTTGCATCCATGTCCTTCGGAGACATTGATCTGTAGTTTTATTTTGTTTCTGTGTTCTTATCAAATTTTGGAAGCAGGGTAATTCTTGTTTCATGAATTATTTGGAAGGGATCCTTCTCTTTCTAATTTATGGACTAGTTTGAGGAGTACTTGATTTTTCTTTAAAAGTCTGTTAAATTCAGCAGTGATTCCATTTGGACATGGGCTTTTCTTGGTTGGTACTTCAATCTCATTACTTATTGATCTATTTTTTTTTAAATTTTATTTATTTTAAGATTGTGTTTTCTTGTTTTTCCAAGAAATTGAGATGCATCATTAGCTTATAAAGCTGAGATCTCATGTTTTTATTTCATTGCTCTTAACTTCTCTTCATTATGCTTTCACTGTATCCCACAAAATGGTATATTATGTTTCCTTTTTTTTATGAATTTTTCAATTTCCTCTCCTATTTCTTCAATGACATACTACTTGTTCTATCTCCATGTGTTTATATAATTTCTATTGCTGTTGATTTGTTTTCATTCCATTAAGTCCTGATAAGATGCAAGCAATTAGGATGATGATGATTTTTATTATTTTTAGTTTATTAAGATGTATCTTATGGCCTAACATACAGTCTTTCTTGGAAAACTTCCATATGCTGATGAAAAGAATGTGTATTATGCAGCTGTTGGATTAACTATTCCGTAGATGCTTATTAAGTTCATTTGATCCATAATGTAATTCAATTTTTTTGTCTGCATAATGTACTATTGCTGAAAGAGTTGTATTGATGTTATCACTGTTATTATATTGGGACCTATCTGTCCCTTTGCATCTAGTAGTGCTTGTTTTATAAAGTTTGGTGCTTCAATGTTCAGTGCATGTATACTTACATGCATTTTATATTCTTGGGGAATTGCTCCCTTGCTCAATATGTACTGATCTTTGTCTCTTCTGATTTTTGGCTTAAAGTCTTTTTTGTTGGATATAAGTTGCTTATATCCTGGTTGCTTTCTTATTGAATTTTCTTGGAATATTTGTGCCCATCATTTCAATTTCAGTTTGTGTATGTACTTACAGGTTAGGTGGGTTTTGTGCTGGCAGCATATTTTTGGCTCTTATTTTTAACCTAATCATCCAGTTTGTATCTTTTAATTGTTGAATTCAGGACATTTACTCTAAAGGCTATTGTTGAAAGGCATGAAGATGTTTCTGTCATTTTGGTTGTTTTGATTATTTTATGTTTTTTCTTACTATTTTATTCATTTGAGATATTTTATGGTTTACTATATTGACAGTGTTTGATGCTTTCTTATTTCTCATGTGTGTTTCTACTCTTCTAGGGAGATTTATTCTTTCCCCAATTCTTTCCCAAGGTCTCATGACTGTGTTAATATTTCTTAATCTTCTGGATATATAATTCCTTTCAGTATCTTCTGTATTGCTAGTCTAGTGGTCATGAACTTCTTCAGATTTTTCTTATCTTCGGAGGTCTTTATATCTTATTTGATTCTGAAAGGCAACCTTTCTAGTCATCTTCGTTGCTAGATATCTTCAGGATTTGAATTACATCATTCCTTACCTTTCTTGTCTTCGGTGTTTATTTTAAGAAATCAACTGTTATTCTGATGGGTTAACCATTAAATGTGACTTGGCACTTCCCTCTTGCAGCTTTCAATATTCTTTGTCCTGTTCTTTAATAATTTAGCCATAGTATGTTGTGGAGAGGTTCTTTTCTGATCACATCCATTTAGGATTACAAAGGCATCTGGTACCTAGATGTCCATCTCAATTCCAAGATTGGGGAAATTTTCTGCATCTTTTTGCTGAATATATTCTTTTTTACAATATAATATTTTGGCCAAGTTGTCCTCAACCTCTGATATTCTTTCTTCTTCTTTGATCTAATCTGTTGCTAAGACTTTCAACAGACTTTTCATTTTGACATATTGAGTTTTTCATATCTAAGATTTCTATTTGGTTCTTTTTCACATCCTACCTTGTCTTCCTTAAATTGTTCAGCTATTTGTTTGCCATCTTTAGAATTTCATTGAGATGTTAAAAAAATCGGTCCTTTAAATTTTTTGTCCAGTATTTCATCCACTTCAATATCTTTGGCATTCACTACGAGGGAGTTGTGACCTTTAGGAGGTGTAATATAGCCTAGTTATTTCATATTTTTTACATTTCCATGTTGAGATTTGTATATCTTTTGGGAAAGATATCTACTCCACTTTTATGAGGGCTTTGTTAGTAAGCAGCCTTCTTTTGATGATCTGTCCTAGGATACTGGTTTATTGTGGAGTGTTGAGTTTAATTCCAACTGCACTTCATAGTGCGGTTTTCCCCATAGTTTCTTTTTCTGTGGTTACTGTTTTGACACAATGTACACTGTATCAGAGCCTGAGGGACCCACTTTCTCTGTAGGTTTTGTAAGACTGAAGTGCCATTGGTGGTTCAGGTATGTGTCATATGACAGTAGCCCCTATGGGGTGCGTGCTTTGTGGTTATTCCTACAATGAGGATGGGCATCCCTATCATCTGTTGGCATTGGCTCTGTTGCTTGATAACAATTCTGCTATTGGTGATTTCATTGTAGTGATGGGTCTGGAATTTCTATTCTGTTTGGAGCTGGTGCTTCTCCAGTAGGTTCATGGGGAGAGAAAGGGCCCAGTGTCATAGCTCCCTCTCTGTGGCACTCACCTCCAGTCTTGTCAATGATTTGCAGTGTGATAGGGTATGGGTTTGACTCATGCAAAGTTCCCTTGTAGGTTGCCCACAACAGTTGTGTTATTTCTTCCTCCTATTTCTATGGGAGTGTGTCCAGGAGCAAGACCTCAGGCTCCCCCAGCCATGTTGTCACCTGGTGCCTCTATTCCCCCTGTTCCTTCAGTTAAGGATTCACTAGTTCAAGCAGGACTCGGTCCTAGCTGCAGCAAGGTGTGATTCCTCTCAATTGGTTTTGGAATGTGCCCAGCAGCAGAGCATCAACCCAGTGTGCAGAGTGCTGGACTGGCTCCCAGCACAGCAAAGAAAGGAGAAAAAAGATAAAGAGAAAAAATAATAAAGAAATACCATAAAAGCCAAACAAAAACAAGAGCAAACCATCAACAATAGAAAAAAAAAGGGGGGGGGGGAAACTATACATACTATAATAAGAAATAATAAAATCAATACAATTAGAAGAAAAGTAAAAGGGGTAGAAAAGCAAAGATAAGAATTAAAAAAAGAAAAATTAAAGAGAGGAAAAAATTGAGTAAAGGGAATGCAGAAGAAAATGTACAGGAGTAGGGGTAAAAGGAGAAAACAATACGAAGAAAAGGAAAAAATTAAATATTAAAAAGAAAAGAAAAAACACAAAATTGCATTGGTAAAGGATAAAATTTTCCTCTCTGACACATGCTCAGATGAGCAGGCGCGTAGATAGTCACAACCCACCATTCAGTTTTTCCTGTGTCATCTCAGGTGCGCATCCTTGAGCAGAGCAAAGGCTGGGGTTATTCATCCCCCCATTTTTCCTTTGTGGTGCTTCTCACCTAACCGGCAGGAATGAGTTGTGGTTCTAGTTAGCCAGAAACCCTCTCAGCTGCTTAGCACTCTGGAATGAGCGAGGGCGAATGCGGAACTCCGCAGAGATTCTCTCTGTTGCTCTTGGGTAGTTCTCAAAGCAGAGGGGCTGCAGCACGGCAGCATGGCCGCGAGCCAGGGCAACATGCCAGATGCCAGACTCCTCGAATATTCTCCCTGGAGCTTTCTGTGCTGTGTGCTCAGAGCGTAGAGGCAACTGACTCTGTGGCATGATCCCTTATGCCCCAAGGGAAGAGAGGCTGTGAAGGACCAAAGATCTATGCTGGGAGTGGATATCCGTGGTTTCCCGCAATCTCAGCCAGGATTCTGGCATTCCCATCCTGGTTTCTGCATGCAGTTACAATCATTCACTCCCCGCTGAGCTCCAATAGCAGGCTGCTGGTTCTGAAGGGAAGCACCTTCTGCTCCCTCGTGTGCCACAGTCCACTCTCCCCCTGCATGGAACTCAGAGTCTCAGCTGCTGCCTGACTCACTCACCTACCGCCTGCTGAGCCAGTGCGCTGAAATTGTCTCAGGGCTCCCAAGACAGGAAAATGCAGAAACTTTGACTTTCAGTGCAGGAATTGCAAAAATCAGGCCTTTCTCCAGATGGCTCCCAATTCCAGCACTATAAGAACATGTTGATTAGGAGAAAACTTTTCCAGAGCCAGTTCACCCTGAGAATCCCAGGTCTGAGGTCTGTTTAGGCACTGCTTCTGCAGACTGCTGGTTCATGTGCCAGGGGTGCTCACTGCAGTTTTCCTTCTTTCACCCCTGTGCAGGTGACAGTCCTCCTCCTGCTGCGTGCCCACGAGCTCTATGAGTACTAGGGTGCTCATGCCAGCCTCTATTCTACTACGCTAAGTCCCTGGGCTTCTCTAAGTCTCTCTCTGTCCGTTGTTGAACTCCAATTTTCTCTCATGAACACCAAACTCAGTAAGAAGTTACACTCCAGTTTTGCTTCTGCCCGTGGAGAAGCAGGAGAGTGCTGATTGCCTCTAATCTGTCATTGTGAACCCCGTTCTCTTCTCCTATCCCTCTTGCTTCACTATGCAACTTGTGAATCCTCATTCATTTGCATCCTATCTAGTCATCTTGTGGTGCTTTAGTTTTCTCTTCACCCCTGTGTTTGCATCAATGAACTGAAAGAAATATTTTGGTTTTATAATATGAAGGCCCCCTCATAACATTTCAGACAGCAAAGAAGACAAAACCAGGTTTTAAAGGCTGATGGGGGAGTTCATGGAAGTTTCAAATAAATGCTCTTACTTGATTATAAAACTTGGATCCATCTTGGAAAACAAGAAAAAGAAATCTATATAATGATACAAAAGCATCCTTTAATTTTACCATCTGGAATTAGCAACTCTTATTAACTGGGGTAATCTCTTTCCTTTTGTGCATACCACAAATAAGAATGCAAATGTGTAATTTGGAAAAACGTGTCCACACAAAAACTTGTGCATAAATGCTCCTAGACATGTTATGCATAATAGCCACAAAGTAGACACAACAAAGATGTATACCAGTTAATGAATGAAAACACAAAATGTGGTGTGCATCCATGCATTGGAATATTATTTGGCAATCAAAAAGAAAGAAGTACAGATACATTCTATAGCAGGGATAAACCTTGAAAATATCATGCAAGTGAAGCAAGTCAGACACAAAAGATTGCATATCATATGATTCCATTTACACAAAATGCCCCAAAAAGGCAAATGCATACAGACTGAAGTGGATTAGTGGTTGCTAGAGAGTAGGAGGAGGAAAAACAGAAAGTGACTGCTAATTGGCATGGGTTTCTTTTAGAATGATGAAAATGCTGTAAAATGAGATAGCAGTGACAGATACATAGCCCAATGTCTACTGAAATCAACTGAACTACACACACTTTAAAAGAGTGAGTTTTATAGTATGTGAATTATAGCCCCCAAAATCTTAAAGACCACAGCCAAGAAAAAAAGAAAAGAAAGCCTAATCATAGCCCTAGCTATATGACTTGGGACAAAGTATTTCATCTGTGTGTCTTAACTTTCTCATCTGTAAAGTAGGTACAGTAAGAGCTCACCAGATTGCTGTAAGAATTCAAAAAAAATCAGTGTAGGTCAAGGGCTTAGAAGAGTATCTGACCCCATAGCCAGTCCTAGATATGTTTTTTTTTTTATTTTTAATATTAGGTAGAAGTGAAGTTCCTTTTATTTAATTGCTATCATGAAGTGAATAAAATTATGTTATTAACATTTCCCATGACAAAAATAATTTTTATAAATGTTATTGTAAATGATGCATCAGATTTTTGTCAACTCTTCCTCTACTACAGGGTAGTTAATTTGTTTTAAGTTTGTGGCCATTTAAGTTATGCTGCAGTAAATGTCTTATATGCAAAGATTGTTTTAAAATTTTTCCCTTAGAATAATTCTCAGAAGTGGAGCTGTTTTTTCCAAGCGTCCCTCACGGGGATTGAGCTGAGTATTGTTGAAAAGCCTTGCTCTAGCTCTCTGGTGCCTCCCGTGTGGGAAATGCTGCCTCACTACCTCCTCGGCGCTTTGCCTGAGCACCCTTTTCGTAGTCTTTTGCTCATTGGTATCTTACCCTTCTTTTGCATTGCATTCAATCAATCGTCAATGAAGTTGAACTGTTTTTCAAACACTTCTTTTGGATTTGGGGAGGGGGTGGTAAACTATCCATCTATCCACAGAGTTCTTTGAAAAACTAATGACAATGTTTTCTTAGACCTCCAAGTACTCTTTGTTTTCAAAGTATATAGGTGTCACTATTTCATAAAATACATTAAATGGGAGAAAAAAAGGCTTGGGACATAAAAGCGAGGACTGAGCTACTGTCCACTACTCTCAAGCCAAGTAGACCTCAGGTATTTAGATAATTGCAGGGGCTTTTACCTTTTTATTTTTTTCATCGGTTCTTTTTTTAGGTACACATGACTTAAGATTATACAATAGCATAGTTCTAAAAGCAAGGAGTTTAACTTGTTCTAATTCAGGCTCTAGTGTTTCCCCTTCTCCTCCCTTCTTCCTATCCCCTGGGGTTTATTTTTAAAATACATAGACATGACAATAAGATATACAATGACATACGTAGAAAAGCTTGGCGTGTACCTTGTTTGAGCTCAGTTCCCAGTATTTCCCCTTTCCCTCCCTTCCTCCCACCCTCTGTTCTTTTTAGATATACTTCACCATAAGATAAACATTGGTGTTGTTATAAAAGCACGCTGTATAACTTACTCTAATTCACTTTCCGCCCCACCCCATTCTCTTCCCTCTACTTGTCTTTCTGTCTCAATAATAGCCTTTTTTAAAAATTTAGTGACCCGTTGATACATGTGTTGAAATTCACTGTGATATGTTCATATATGATCATGAGAAAGGTAAGTCTGATTCCTTCCATGAACTTTCCCTATTTCACCTCTCCTGTCTCCATTTCCTTCCTCTTTTTCTGAAGTTCCAATTTTTACTTTTCTCTGTCACTGATCATCATTAAAAAGTGGATCTTGAAAGATTATACAAAATTTTCCTGGTAAGAAATTGTGACCAGCAAGAAGTAAATTTTTGAGATTGTATGTGATTTCTCAGTTTAATTAAGATCTACCTAAGGAATTGAAAATGTCGCGTTTTTAACCTGATACCCCTTTGACTTTAGAGGGTTCTAAAAAACCATGTTTTAGAGGGTATCCTGCCTCCTCCGCAAGGAGTCCAAGGCAAGATTCAGGAACTGCCCCCTGGAAATCTGTACCCCATGCCTCCAATCTCTCTGTTCTATTTTCATTGCTATGTTCCCAAGGATTGTACTGTAATATGAGGTGAATGTCCTCACATTTAATCATTCTCCAGATAAACCTCATCTGACTCGGCTGCTGTAATTTAAAGAGCTTGCGTGTTTTAATGACTGCTTTATCACTACAAAACTGGGATGTGCGCACAGCAGGCTCTCTGTGATAGAAAGCGGCACCCTTTTAGTTGAAACACTTGCTGACTTTTATTAAACAAGGAATGTTTGTTTAGCAAATCACAGAGTTTATGATCTATGATACATGGTTCAATATCATGCTACATTTCTTTGGACTTCTAACCACACAGCCATCTTCAAAGAAGCAGAGGTTTGTTTAGAAAGAAATATAATGAACTCTTGGACCAAGGCAGCATTTTTTAGAACCAGGAACAGGCTTTGGGGGCAGGGCACATTTTCTGTAATTGTCCCTTTACCGTGTTGGAGAAGAAGTTCTGCTGGGGAGCTTTTCATCAAAGTTTCTTGTTGGCTTTTCTTTTGTTTTCTACGTCTGGTCTTGTCTTTCCTCGGTGAGGATCTAGTGTAGAAGTCATGAAGCTGGTAGTGACGGTGGGGACTGAGTGCGGCTTATCATTCTAATGACAAAGCAGATTTGCTATATGAATCATATAAACTAATTGAAAATTCTACATACTCCGTTTCCATAGATGTCAGAGAGGTTATTTAACAGGATTTGAAATTACTTAAATGTCAACGATACGCTTGAAGTGAAGGAATAGGTCTTTTCATAAAGTGTAGCATCAAGTAACAAAGTAGTCATGCATACACCTATTCGTCTGACCTATATATCCTAACTATCCCAAGTCCAGCAGTGCATGAGGAGGGTTCCGAGACAATGAAGACCAAGTTCCTGTTTGTGTATGTTCAAATCTACTTCTCCCTCCCCTTCCTTCCCTCCTTCCCTCCTTTTCTCCCCTCTGCCCTCTTCCTGCCTTCCTCCCTCTCTCCCTTCCCCTCACTTTCCATTCCAAGAACAGTAATAACAGAGGCCAGGAAAAGGGCTCTGAGAGGATGGGGGGAGGCTCCTGCACAACCTCCCACTCCCTGGCCTTGCTCTCCTACTGAAACAGCAGTAACAGTGTGCATCACTTAAGGGGGATCCAAAAGTAAACAATGTCCTCAAAACGACCCACTTCAACTAAGCACTCAAGTAAAAAGTTTGTCTTTCACTAGAAAGCAAGGGGAGAAAGGTCTTTCAAGCTAAGGGAATATCCTGTGGGAAAAGTACCAAGACAGCACATTTTGTTCACAATTATTAATGTTTCACTGTAGACCTTGCTCAACAGGGAGATGGTACATGATAAGATGAATAGGTAGTTCTTGAGGGCTTTGTTTTCCATGCTGAGGAGCTGGGACATGATCCTTAAGGAGAGGGGATTTAAACAATGAACTGTGATTGTGCTGCAGGTGGATGAAAACAGAGCCAACGTGACCATGAAGAGCCTGGAAGAACAGTGAAAGCAGGTGAGAGATTCAGCTATGACTATGAGGAGGGGTGGAGACTCGTGGATATCCAAGAGAACAATAAATTAGTCTTGCATGAAATAAATGGTCAACAGATTTTATTTTTTAAAAAAAGGCATGGACATCCAATATAGTACTGACTGTCAAAGTCCCCTGGGTCACTGTCAGTGTCACCTTCTCAGGAGGAGGTAAGAAATGAGAAAGGTCATTAGTGTTCTAGTTGTTTCACTAGCTCAGTTGACAAAGGATGACACCAAAGATTCCACTTTTACTGTAGGGCTCATGTGCAGTGAACTCCTGTGCTTTCCAAAGAAAAGGGGTCCAGCCTTTATAGAGTACACCAAAATATAAGGTAGATATTACTGATGTTACTTCATGGATGAGGAATCTTAGGCCCAGAGAGGTTTGATAACTTAGCCGGGTCACACAGTTAGTATGTGACGGAACCACATTTCAGAGTCAAATTTGAGTGACTCCAATATTAAGATTTTCCACTTTGAGATACTGCTTGAGTATCATTGGACTGATTCGTAGCTCAGTGGAAGAAATAGTAGGGAATCTTCTTTTTATAAAGAAGAGATTCTAGTTCCCAGCTGAGACTTGTCAAATCAGAATTTCCAGAGATATAGGAATGTGTATGCTTTTCAAAGCACCCTTGAGAAATTCTGGTGTGTAGGTTGAGAAATTGCTTTGTGGGGATAAGAACAAAATTTTGCCTACCTTGGAAAATTAAGTGAAATGAAGAGATTTACATCCTTGTTCCTTCATTGGGAAGGTTAAGGATTGCACTTCTATCCAAGCCTTATGCTCACTCTCACGAGAAGACCACACAGCATTATTAGAAATGATGAGTAACAGTAACCTGGGAAGAATAAGCCTGCTCCTTCTCATCCCCAATTAACTGATAAGTAAATGTAACCCATGGCTCACCAGTAATTCCTGACTTGGATCTGATTAACAAACGAGAAAGTTTCAAAGAGAAGTTCAGAAGACAAATACATTCTTTTGTGGTGCTTTTCAGCAGATTCTATAGAAAGCTTGTAATTCTATGATAGTTTTCTTGATATCAAAACTCTAAATAAAAAGGTCTAAATGTATGGTCAAGATCATTCTCTTCCATCTACCCAGCTTCATCTGGCTGACTCCTGCTCATCCTCTACCAAAAGACTTAGAGGATGCCTGACCTCGTGCAGTTTATACGCCTCTCTTTGGTCCTCCCATGTGTACCGCTCCATGGACTTGAACCTGCTTCACTGCAACCACAGCTTGTGTTGCTGCCTGTCTAGACCATGGGGCCCCTGAAGGCGAAGACTTTCTTATTCTACATTATCTCCTTAGACTCCCAAACAGAGCGCGGCTCAGCAAGAGTGCTCAGTAAATATTAGAGCAATGAATAAACAAATGAAGAAAGGAAAAAAAGGAAAGGACAGAGGAAAGAGGAGAACAGAAGGAGGGAGGGGGAAGAGAGAGGAAGGAAAGAAGGAAACAGCAAGGAAGAAAACCAGAAATGTCCTCCAGAGATCACCATTCATGCAACTTCTCTCCAACCTCCAGGGGCTGAAAGGTACAAAGTATTATACAAAATAGCTATTCCTAAGCCAAAAATAAAGAAGAGATGAGCAAATATAATACCTTGGGCCATGAATTATAATGAAGTTAAAATGTCCTACACGTTGCCTTTTATATTTTTTTTGTAAATAAATTACTTTTATTCCACTTAAACAGCTTACTTACAGAACAGATGGATAAGAAAGGGTAGCAATGCCCCCCAGAGGCTGATGGCAGTGGCTTGGAAGCAACCAACTCTTAGCCCCAATCAACAGAGTGGTCAGGAAGATCATGGGGGTGATCAAATAGTGTACAGTGGGTTGACTTGTGCACGGAACAGGTGAGGGCAAAGCGTGGGGAGCCAAGCAGCCCACACAACGAGGCTGCTCTTCCACTCCCTTGCTTACTTCTAGGGTGGGAAGTGAAGTTCATAACTCATGAACTGTAGTCTCGGTGATTGGCATTTGAGCTCTAGACCAAAAGATGTGACAGAGGCCCAAAAGACAGAAAATTAAATACTCCACAAGGAATACAATTGAGGGATTTAATTTTAATATTAAATTGGACATTAATATTAATTGGACATTCAGCAGATGGGTTCTATAGATCCCTGGGCCCACATTCACAAAGGCATTCACTCCTTACAGTGAGCTGGGGTTTCCTGTCCCTGCGTCCTCATTGACTGCTGAGCTCCTGACACACAGTAAGTGATAAACAAATGCTTACCGCGTGAACGCATGCATATGCCTATATATATATCATTAAGAAGAAATTAAGCAATATAGATAAGTGTACCTGCTTACCCGACAGGTGAACTGCTTCAGCTGACTAATGTACATCCAGACTTTTTGATTGGGACACCACATGCTGAGCCTTCTGTTCTCAGCATCATTGTTTATTATGCTTTCTTATTAGGAAGTTAAAACAGCAGAAGAATATTAACAATAATTAGCCTTAGAAATAAGACCAAGCCCACGCACAATTTAGTGCTTACTAACAGCCCATGATAAACACAGGATTCATCAAAAAATAACCCATTAAGTTGAGAGTATAATTGTTGACAGAAATACTATCTCCTCATCTGCAGGGCATTAGTCAGCCAAAGGACTTCAGGGGTGGCATTCACGTTTAGAGGCCACTCCAACGTCTCATGGCTGCAAATCTCCTATACAACTTTGATCCCTTCAGCTCAGCATATGAACTTAACATTTACTTCCCCAAAGAAATACAGATGGTGGGTGATTTTGCCTCCCATCTATGCCAAAGCAATGCCCAGAGACTGCTTCACTTCCTTCCCTTTGCCCCTTAAGGAAGATGAGGTCCGCCTTCCCAGATCTGCTCTGTGGACCTCAAATCCCTGCAGCCTCCCTCCAAGAGGCAAAAGCTCTCACACTGCTTCACTTTCCTACCCAGTTCGAGTTCTTCCCTGATTCTACCAGCTCATTCACCAACAATGCCTAGACTTTTCCTTTCCTAGTTCTCTCCCCTTTCCCGAACATTCCAGAAGAGAAGCTAATGCAACAGGTCTGGTCTTCCACCCTTTCTAATCTCTCCTCATTTCACTGCTCTGCTTTTGTATGGACCATTTCACCAAAACTACAAGGATTGATACTGTTGAGACTTCTCAACTATGGAGCAGTGGTTCTGCATTCATCTTTCTGATCTCAGTCCTCTACGTCTACACTGCTTCTTGCTTTCCTCCAGCACTGCAGGGTTCAAAAAGTTACTTCACACAGTCTCGCTCACTCTGCTATGGGATCCAAAACAGGAAATGCCCCTTATATGTTGAAAAGCATTTCTGTTAATGCATTTTTCAAACCATATTCTAATTCATTTGTTTACACTTCTGCTTTCCTTTTTAGGTTATGAGTTTCTTATAAGAAAAGAAAATGTCTGAATTACTATCTCACAACTACCTTGCACAGGACTTGGCATGTAAAGCTGGACCAAAACTCTAATGAAGGAATTAACAAAGGGAAATAGAGAAATCCTGACAGATAAAAGGTATCTAAAAGAGGCACAAAATTTATAACACTTGCATGTATAATGCAAAGTACAAAAGTACCATCCTATTATCAGAAATGGTTGTCTTTTAGACAACATAGAATTTCAGGGCAGCAAGTTACCTTCAGGATTGTCATTGAAGTGAAGAAAGAGAAGGACAGAAAGGTAAATACATTTGTTCAAGTCCATACAACTAAATGGTGGAAAAAAATAAGTCTGGAATCCACAACTCCAAATCCAAATCTCTCTGTTTATTATACTATATTTTGACTTCCTTAAAATTAATTGCTTAATAAATTAATAAATATAAAAAATACTATTTGAGAACTTACTATTAGGGTTGTCCCATGTGTTCAAAGAATAAAACAATCATGGTGCCTGTTCTCATTGGGTAGACAGATGATAAATTAAAACAAGTAATAAAATGTCATATAATAACTTTTAAGAAGGAAAACATGGCAGTCTAAAAAGACAGCTACCTGACTGAGGAATTTTTTTCTGGAAGGTTTAGTACTATAGTTTGGATCTTGAATAAGCTCCAAAGTCCCAGGTGTTGAAGGCTTGGTTCCATAGCCCATGACATGGTAGGGAGATGATGTAACCTTTAGGAGGTGGGGTCTGGTGGGAGTAAGTTAGGCCATTGGGGGAATTCCCTCGGAATGGATGCTGAGATCCCAGTACTTCCCCTTTCTCTCTCTTTACTTCTCCACCACAAAGCCATCAACTCCTTCCATGACATACTGGGCCACCACAGTCTCAAAGCAATAGTGCCAATTGATTCTGGACTGAAATTTTTAAAAGTGTGAGCCAAAATAAACTCTTCCTCCTTCAAAGTTATTTTCTCATAGTAATGGAAAGTTTACTAACAGTAATAAAAAATCTATAAAGAGGTGAGACTGATCAGAAAATTGAACTATATTTTGATCATTTAAGGAGCACACAATGCAAGATGCGGAGGAAATGATCCTGGTGTGATCACAAGAGTTCCATGAAGCACAGACCGAGAACATGATGTCAGTGATTCTGGCAGGTGTCATTCATAGAAGGTCTTAGAGAGTTGAATGTTCTATTGCTATTATAGACTTGGAGTTAGGGACCAACCATTTTAAGATCAGTCTACCTGCTGAGACAATGTATAATAAGGGGAAAAGAGAAGTAGAGAGACTAGTCCAGAGGCTGTATCAGGAGCTCATGTGCAAGATCATGGATGGGTCAGATGCAAAGCTTGGTGTGCTGGAAACTGTCAGATGTGGGTGCATTTTGAAGGCAGCAATGAACCAATGCTCCTAGAATGGTTGGTGGTAGGTATACGAACGGAGGGGACCAAGAGGAATATCTAAGTGTTTATCCAAAAAAGTCAAATGAATGGTGGTGCCACTTGCCGAGGTGAGGAAGGCAAAAGAACACTGGGTTTGGTAGGCACAGAAGGACATCGGGAATTCTTTTTGGGACACATTCAGGTTGAGATTCTGCCTGGACTTTTAATCCACAGAACGTTGTACCTCTTCTATTTGTTTCTGTAAAGAGGCATTCAGTATTGTCATTGGAATTACACTCTCGTCTTTTTGGCCAAAGGTTTCAGACTCCATAGGTCTGGCAGAAAACTGAGCTCTCTCTCTTGGGAGAATTTGCAGACATTCTTCAAAAGCTTCCTACACTTCCCTTAACCAGTGCAGATGCTTCTCCAGTTGGGCTGGACACTTGCAGCTCCTTGCTTGGCCCTTGAGCATCCAGTAGCCCCCACTTTCTTCCTTCAGATTTCCTAGTGGAAGGAAGGGAGTCAAATTCTTTCCAGAGTCTCTTTGCACTACCTAGAGATAGGTTAAACACCAGTCCTCCGTGTCCTTTGACTGAGGAACTCATTTTGTAGTTCTCCCAAAGACCATTTCTAGTCTAAGGTTTGGACCACAGAAACTCCATTAGCATTATCCTAAGAAAAAGAGGATAGGAACTCAGAGAGGGTCATGAATTCTTAAAAGAATTCCATTTACTGATATCCCCTCTGATATCCCTCTCTGATATCCCCTCTCTTAACTTTGACACTTTTTTTTATAACCCCGATCTAAACAAAGAGGTCAAATGTGTTTTGGGGTAAATGCTCTTTGAGATCGTTTTACTTGTAAATCTCCCTACCAATCATGGGAAGTCAGCCTCACATTCCACTGGATATCTGAAACCTGTTTGTAGGGATGTTTTCAAATCCCCTGGGATGCATAAGCTGATGTAGGAAGAGCAACTTCACAGGAAGTGAGGAAGAGGTCTCTCTGATTCTTCGGAGTCTGAGTCCCATATCTATCTTCCTCTTGCATACATTTCATCGCCTGACTTCTCTCCATTGATTTGTAGTTATCAAGTTTCATCAGTCAATTTAAAGTCCTTAGGGAAAAAACACTAAACATTTAATTAAAAAACATCTCCAGGTTCTCAGTCTGTCTGTGCCCGTCTGCCCACTAATAGCTGGAATAATCGCGCCCTCTTGTGGTCACACAGAAGTCATGCAGAGGAGGAGTACATGACCCTGCCCAGTCTGTGTGCTGTGTCCCTTTCATAGTACCCTTCCAAGAGGGTGTTTGAGTGTCACTTATTTATTGTTGGCTTAAACTTTAATGACATGAGCATTCTTTTAGGTGTACTGGGCATTGAATCCAGGAGTGTTGTACCAACGAGCTGCAACCCATCCCTTTTAAGTTTTTTATTAAGAAATTTATTTGTTGAACAATCAAACATGCTTCTAATGAAAAAATATAATATATATATATAAAATCTGAATATTAGATTTATCCCCCAAGAGCCTCTTCCCCCAATTATCCACCCTTATCCCTCTCCCTCCCTCCTTCCAAATACATCTCTACAAATGCCTTAGGTTGTATGTCCTTACACCTTTTCTGGGTTTAAAACATGAGAATTGACCTCCTTTCTCAATGTGTATTTGATAAAGGGTTAATATCCAGATTATATAAATGACTCTGACAGACCAACAAAAAGCAATTTGAAAATGGGCAAAGAACTTGCATAGGCATTCCTTCAGAGAAGGTAAAAAAAGTCCCAAAGCCCATGAAAAGATGTTATATATATATATATATATATATATGATTTTAAAGAGAGAGAGGGCCAGAAAGGGGGAATCAATTTTATTTAATTCTTCATGAGGCTTTGGTTGCTCCGACACTTCATTGCATACTTGCAACTGGGATTCAAACCTGCATCCTTGCATATGCCAGGCAAACACCATAAACACTGAGCCACTGTTCCAGCCCCTGGTCAATATATTTTTAATCATTAGGGAAAGGCGAAGCAGCCACAGTGAAATAATACTTTAAACCATTAGAATGGTTATTATACAGTAAGAAACAGAAAAAAAAACAAGTTTCAGAAAGGATTGTGGAAAAATTGGAACACTTGTGCACTATGAATGGTAGTGTAAAATGGTGTGGCTGCTATGCAAACTGTGAAGCAATTTCTCAGGAAATAGCATTGCCACATAGTCCAGCAATTCCTCTTCTGGGTATTTACTAAAAAAAAAAAAAAAAATGGAAGCAGGAACTCAAACAGGCATTTGTAAGCACATGTTCATACCATTGTATTATTCACAATCATCAAAAGGTTGAAACAACCCAAATGTCCGTCCTCATGAATGTGTCAACCAAACGTGGCACATGCATACAATAGAATACTGTTCAGTTTCTGTTGGTTGGTTGGTTTGTTGTGCTGGGGATGGAACCCAGGGGTTCATGAATGCAAGGCAAGCCCTGTAGCCCTGAGCCACATCCAACTCACTCTTCAGTTTTTATAAAGAAGGAAATTTTGACACATGCTCCAAAATGGATGTATGTAGAGGACATCATGCTAAGTGAAATAAGCCAGTCACAAAGGACAAATACTGTACGATTCCATTTATCTAAATACCTGGAATAGTCAAGCTCACAGAAAGTTACAGGGTGGTGGCTGGGGCTGGGGATAGGGCAAAGCAGGAGGTTTGTTCAATGGGTACAGAGCTTCAGTTTTGCAAGATGGAAAGCATGCTGTGGATGGATGGTGGTGACAGCTAAACAGTGCACTTAATGCCATTGAATGTGTACTTAAAAGTGATCAAGATAATAAATTGTTATGTGTATTTTGCAGGAGTAAAAAGAGAAGAAATCAGTGGACATATTTGTGTGGGATTTTCTGAGTTTTCCATTTTGCTTCATTGATCTTTTTTGTTTCTTCACCCCTAAGTACTACAGAGATTAATACTGCAACATACAATACATATTTAATTGGAGAATATTTCCCTCTCTATTCCTCTTCCTCAAAATTAGTTCTTCCTTCTTTTTTTTTTTAAGAGAGAGCAACAGTGAGAGAGACAGAGAAAGAGAGAAACAACTTTATTTAGTTTTTCACATGGCCTTAGTTGCTCCAACACTTAGTTGTGTACGTGGTGCTGGGGTTTGAACCTGGGTCCTCATACTTGCCAGGCAAGCGCCGAAACCGCTGAGCCACCACTCCAGCCCCAGTTCTTCCTTCTTAAAGTGGGGAAAATAGCAGTCGTTACCCCTGAAAGCTATTGAGAGAATGAAGTGCCATATTCCAATCACAGTTCCTTCCCTCTCCCCGCTCAAAACTATCCTGAATTTTAGAAGAATTCCTCCCTTGTTTTTAAAAAGTACCTTGGTAACTAAATACACACACACACACACACACACACACACACACACACATATATACACATACAGATATATATATATGTACTGTAGTTTAATTTTACCATTTAAAATTTATTTTCTTACAATTCTCTTTTGTAAATAAGCATTTTGTTTTGGAATAATTTTTAATTTGTGGAAAATTTGCAAATATGATGGAGTTCCCATAAATGTCAATCACTTTTTCCCCATTGCTAACATGCATTCTTGTGACACCTTCGTCACAGCTAAGGAGCCCACACTGAAGAACTGCTATTAACTGAAATCCACCATATATTCAGATTTCCTCAGTTGTTATCTAATATCCTTTCTGTTTTTATCATGTGTCATTACACTCCTCTTGACCATGATAGTTTCTCAGGCATTTCCATGTTTTTGGTGACTTTGACAGTTTTGAGGAGTTGCAGACAGGTATTTTGTGGAACGCTCCTTAGTTGGAGTTGTCCGGTATCTGTCTTACAACTGAGCTGGAGTTATGGGCTTGGGGGAGGAAGACCACAGAGGTACAACACTATTCTCACGGCACCACATACATGTTCCTGCTGTCTGATTCCCTGTCGGATTCATGTGGATCGCCTGACTTGTGGTGCTCCACAAGTCTCTCCACAGCAGTTGCTCCTCTCCCTTTCCATTCAGTGTCCTTTGCAGGAAGTTTTTCATGCCCACACTTAAGGAATGGAGCATTAAGCTCTCCAATGTGATGGCAGAGACCTACATAATTTGCTTGGAACTCTTCCCCATAGAAGTTTTATCTTGTCTTTCTCATTTATTTATTCTTTCGATCATTTTTATATTGACATGGGTTTATGCTTGCTTAAATTATTCCAGAGATTTTTCATATTTTTGTTGGTACATTATAAGTGTACATAATTCTGGGATTCATTGAATTATTCCAGATTTGACCAGTAGGTGTTGGCTCCTGTGTCCCTTTGACATCCCCATTATGGGGTTTTACATTGCTTTGCTTCACTGCTTTTTTAGTTTCTGGCATTAAATGATTCCCCACGATAATGCTGTATATTTTCTACTTCGGTCCTAAAATCTTTCATTTCTCCAACAATCCTGGTTTCTTATACTGGAGAACGCTACTAAAAAACTGGGTGCTTCCTGCTCATTGCTACTCTGTGATGTTGTTTAAGGACCTCTCGGCTCACTATCAGGTAATATATGTATGAATACTAATCCATGTATGTCCATATGTCCATGAATATTTCCATACGTAGACACCTGTGTGGATATTAATGTAGATGAGAGTTCATACTGATGTCTCGGATTCCATTCCATTACTGTATGGATTATTCTAGACTTCTTTAACCTTTCACTCCACCAGTGAACCATCTGGTTCTTCACTGATTCAGTAAATAATCTGACTGCTTAGTATGTGCAATGACTGCCTACTATGTCTTCTCAGTACAGGGGATGGAGCAATGAAGAAACTACAGGTGAAACTTCCGCCCTTGTGGAGCTCAGTTCTAGCGCCAATTAAATCAAATGCAAACCTAGGCACCACGTTTGCCATTTCTCCCTTGCATTCTAGCTCAGTAATATGCTTTAAAAGATCCTTATTTTTATGTTTATTCAATACCGTTTTCAGCAAGAGGGTTGCTCAGAGTATGTAATCTGCCACATTACTGGAAGTACAAATTAGTGAATTTTAAGAAGTGAATCCTTTTGAAGCTCATGTTACAATACAATCCCTGGATTTTCAGATCAACACTGCACACATTTAAGTGTGTTTACAACCTGGTAGCGTATACTAACTCTTGTGCTTTTCCTATTCTCAACTCTATGCCTCAACTCGAGGCCTTTCCATTGCTCTGCTGGAGACAGACCCAGTGAATAAAACAGAAGCAATACTATTGGAATAAAAAAATGACCAAAGGAAAAACCCATGTGTTAAGGGGAGAGAACATGGAGTTTTATGCTAAAACAAATTTTGGTAAGCAAAATAGAAGGTCTTCGTAAAACTTAAATCAATTGTACCATAACAAAAAAAAAAAAATGGGGAAAAGAATAAGAAAAGAACCTAACCATCTCATTCTCTCTGGCCCCTAAACCCTTAAAAGAGGAAAAGAGACACCTAGGTGGTGAGGGAGATGTCAGGGAATCACTGACTAAGAAACAGAGGTAGCATGGGGAGCCCCTGCTGGCAGCTGCAGCCAGTGAGCCCTGTAAGACCAACCACCTGTGGACTCTTAGTTCTTCAAAGAACCAGGGCTCTTATCTCCTCCTCCTAGAGAAAGGGCTTCCTGTGGTCAGATCTGCATAAGGCTAGTGCATCTGAACCATATCTGCAGGCTTTACTGAAGCCCATGGAACCGCCCTGTGTGGATACCATTACCCTTTTCTCAATCTCACAGGTCACACAAAGCAAAAGAAATGAGGAGATCCCTGATACCTAAACGAACAGCGGAAGTGTGGGAATGAAAGGCCAGCATGCTTGTCTGGAAGGAACTGGACATGTGCCTGTACGTGTTATATTTGCTTATGTAAACGAGCAAGCACACTCACACATACCTACCTTCCTCACTTCAGCATATAGTGAAGACATCACATGCCATCTAACTGTATTTTACCTTATTTTAAGTAAGATAACTTTAAAACAAAATTGAAGCTATACTCTATTTGGATGAGAGTGGAGAATAAGCCTGGAAGATAGAAACAAGTGTTCTTTCTACCCTACACTCAGAGCCCGCTATAGCAAGCACCTCCTAAGATGGACAAAATCCCTAATCTTTCAGAAATACATTTAACTAAATTACTTATGATTATAGTCTTTAAGATCTGGCCTTATGAGAGACCAAAACTTTTAAGGAGCAGGAAGGCTCCTGGCAATAAGACCCAGCACATCAGATGCCAGGGCTCAGGCTGCAGTCCCTGTAGTTGGGCCAGAGGTGCCTACTGCAGGAGCTGATTAAAATGGATTTTTCTGGAGAAAGGGACTTTCACAGGGGAGACATGAAGCTTCATATTCAATATAAGCCAACCTGCTGCTGTCTACTGGTGCTAACCATGGGCTAAAAATACTGAGCAAACATCAACAAACCGACACACCTCATCCATCTCTGTCCTCAAAGGAATGCCTGCAAATCTGAAATCAGTCCAGGGAAACTTTTGACCAGCAAGGGAGAACTCCAGGAGGAGAAGAAGGAGCTTTGGAAATCAGTTCTGGACAAATATCTTCTATGGAGAAATGAATTCACCAAAAATTTCCCCGTTATTATATGCTTTTGTTATTTAAAAAGTTTTAATTAATATAGATTTCTAAATTGCCACATGGTAATTATACATAATTGTGTACATGTTTTTAAAGTGTGGCATTTCAAAGCATGTGTACAGTGCATAATGATCACATTAGGGTAATGTCATGTCTTTTCTAAAAACTTTTTTAGCCACTAATCTATTAATGCTTATAAAATATGAGTAGAGTAGTTGTAAAGGAATCTCTAGCATCTCTCCATCAACAATAGATGAAAATTTGTGGGCAATTTTTAGAAGTGTTCTACATCCAGAGCTCACAGCTCAGCAGATACAACACTGACTTGCGGGGGTGGGGGCATTCACATACCCATGGTGAAGAGATAGTGGAAGGAGCTTTACCAGAGTACCGAGGAGACTGCAGAGATATGTAGTGGGCAAACACCTCATCGTTGTCCTTTTAATGTATATGGAGTGCTTACCTCACACAGTGCATTTTTTTTTTTTTGTGAATGTGGTCATTTCTCTTTTGTTTATTTTTTTCTGTTTTTGTTGGTACATGACAGTAGATTATAACAGCAAGGAGTATAACTTTTTCTAATTCAATTCCCCAGTATTTCCCCCCTCCTCCCTTCCTCCCACACCTGTTCTCTTCCCTCTAATCTACTGATCTGTTATTAACTAACAGGTTTTTTTTAATTAGTGTCTTGTTGATGTACATGATGATGATATTTAGTATGATATATTCATATCCGAATATAGGAAAGTTAGATCTGATTCATTCCATAAACTTTCCCTTCCCATGCCTTTGCCTCCGTTTCCTTCTCCTTTGTCTATTCCTCAGCTCTTTTCCTTATTTTGGGTTAGCTTTTTCATATCAGAGAAGACATTTGACCTTTGACTTTGTGGGACTGGCTTATTTCACTTAGCATTATAATCTCAAGTCCCATCCTTTTGCCAGCAAATGCCATAAAGTCATTCTTCCTTATGGCTGAGTAATATCCATTGTGTGTGTATACCACAGTTTCTTTATCCATTCACCTGTTGAAGAGCACTTTGGTTGGTTCCATAACTTAGCTATTATGAATTGTGCTGCTATCAACATTGATGTGGCTGTATCACTGTGATACGCTGATTTTAATTCCTTTGGAATAGCTGGGTCAAGATGGTGGTTCCATTCTTAGTTTTTTGAGGAATCTCCATGTTGCTTTCCAGAGTGGTTGTCCCAATTTGCAGTTCCACAAACAATGTACAAGTGTACACTTTTCCCAAATTCTTTCCAACATTTATTGTTGTTTGTGTTCTTGATGATTTCCATTCTGAGATGAAATCTCAGTGTAGTTTTAATTTTCATTTCTCTAATATACAGTGCACTCTTTCAGTAACTGCATTGTTCTTTCCTGCTCAAGAGGGGAAAACTCCATATATAAATAACGGGTGATTGTACTGCTGAATGAGTTTGATAATAGACATTTATACCCAATGCAATCAAAGAGCAGAAGAGGTATACTATAGCTTGGATAATTGTCCCCCTAAGGTCCACATGTTAAAAGCATGGCCCCAGGGTAGCACTCTTCTGGGGTGGTGAAATCTTTAGTGGGCAGACCTTGTGGAAGATTGTTATGTCATTGGAGCTGTGCCCTCAAAGAAGATTATTGGACATCCTTAACCTAAGATATGAGCACCATGAATGTTCTTAGATGGCATTCCTCAGCTTATCTAAACACACTCTGTCTCTCTGGATCATTCCTCTTACTAAACCAAATGTGGATATTAATCACTATTCCTATACTTTATTTAAAGATATAGCCCAAGTACCAGGCATGCCTACCACTGCCACATACTCCACCCTATGAGAGTTTTCCTCTTTAATACCCATTTTGTCCCATCCTTCCAGATGGGAAACAGCTATAAAAACTTAAACTGAGCAACAAATACTAAGGTATTTTAAGGTATTTATGTGATTGAAATATTTGAAGAACTGAAAACTTGGGATTTCATGGGCTAAGATGTAAATAAAGGAAGAAGAAATCTCTTTATCATAGATAGTAGAAATCCAGTTTCTTCCCAGACTGGGGGAGGCAGAGAGGGCTTTCTTTGTCTTTGGTGTTCCTCTCCCTCTGAATTCTTGACATCCCCTTTCATCCCATTACCAGTTCACATTGGCCCTTTCTTTTGTGAGTCTGTTCACAACCGACATTGCCTGCTATCTTAGGAAATTCAAGAACTGTATGTAGTGGGCTTGAAGCTTGCACTATTTAGGGTGCCTTTTCAAAGATAGACAATATAAAATGTAAGTATGAAATTAGATATGGAGACCTAGAAAGCACTCATGCAAATGAAGTGACCAGAGTCTAAACTTCATCAACTTCATTAGCTCCTTATGGATGTCCAGGTTACTCTGATACCATCCTTCAGCCTCGCCCATCTACTGGCTTCCAACAATGCAATTGTTAGTATTTTTCTGAGAGGAAATCAACTGTTTTAACTTAAAATTTTAATGATTTTCTAAATAAAATATATTTTTCTTAAAATATTTAAAAGCTTACAGCTTTTAAATGAGCATAATTTAGTCCCATTGTACTTTGTGTCAGAATTCTAACATCTGAATTCTTCTCTCCATTCTTCTTTATATATATGCATCACTACCACCCCAGCTAAGACATGTCAGCTTTATTTTTTTTTTTTTAGAATTAGAGATGTTCTAGCTGAAATTACTTTTTTTTATTAGAAGTATATAGAGACACAATTGAGGGGGAAACATTATCAAACCAACAGTAATCAATGTATATATACTTTGTTATCCAGGGATAATGCCAAAACATGGATGACCACCTTGGGTTTCACCTGTTGCAGTTTCCCCCAGAAGAACTCATGTGTTAAATGCGTATCTCGTGGGGGAATGACATCGGCTTCTGGGATGGTTCCCCCCTATTCCCACTCTCCAGTCTCCTATGAGTTCTTCATATACCCTCCCCCCTTTCCCTCCTCCCCCCATGCCTCCAAGTATCCTAGGGAGCCATCCCCTTATTACTCTGAGAGTCATTCAATTTGAAATATTGTTAGGTGGTTAGCCATCTACCCTACTGCTTCCCCATATATTCTAGCATCCACAGATGAGAGAAACCATGTTTCAGCTAGGATATAGCTCTCCTAGATTGAAGGAACTGGGATGGATTACAAGCTGGTGCTGGCAGTAGCTCCCTGCTCATGGGCGTGTATAAACTGAGCGACAATTGATATGTTTTCTAGTCTTTGATTGAACAAAGGGGAGTATTCATGGAAAAGAGCCCAATTCACTAGATAAGAAATTTAAAAAGACTGAATGGGGTGAGTTATCATGACTTAATCAGTCAGTTATAAAAAAGTGTCTTTCAGTGTCCTGTATTTCATGGAAGAAGCGAAGTTTCACTTGGTAGGAAAGGTCACCCTTCTCCAAGTACCCACCCCCATCCCAGCTAAGACACATCAAGACATGTAACCTGGCCCATGAAGGCCAGGCCTCCAGATCTCATGAAGATTCCCTGAGCTTCACTTTTTACTAATGGTAAATATAATTAATGATTAAAAATAAACTGAGTGTCAATCATTTAGGGGCTTACTTCCAAGAGAAACTGTGCCAAGCACTTTGTACAGTAAAATTCTCTCTGACAGTATAGCATGACTATGCTACATTTTATAGGTAAGGAGACAGAGATTTAGGAAAATTGATCTTCCAAAAAAAGGCCACATACCTGATAAGTGAAGGGCATTGAATTCAATCCCCATATTTCTTTCACTTGAAAGCTATACACTATTTTGGTTAAAACATGAAATTGCCATTTTATATTTCAAAAGTATTCAGATATTGGCAATTTCATATGATTCACAGTGTGACACATGGTCAGCTCAGTTTAGCATTATTAGAAGTCCGAAAATCATTGCTCTATTCAAATGAGTTGTTTCCAGTTTTGTGCCACTAATACGCATAACAAACATGGAGCAGCTTCTACCCTGGATAGCTACAAGAGCAGTCACCTGAAGTGGCGTGACAAGACGGTAATCTACAAAGTTGTAATCAACTTGCTGAGTCATTTAGGGCACACAATATTTTCAGCCTGGCAGAGTATATATACTGCCTCTGTTGCACACCTCCACCGGACGCCACAGTGTGAAATCAGCCACACACAGGATGCAGAAAGACAGGCATGGTTGTGTTCCTGTTGAACCTTCTTTCCCCAAACAGGCCATCTCCTGATTTGGAGGAATGATTTCCCTGGGTTTTCTTAGAGAGACTAGAGCAGGAGAAGTATTGCTTAATTTAAGAAAGAAACATGGATGCAAAAGAGACAAAAAAGCATGGTGGTTAATGGTCTTGGCTCTGGGATTAACTGCTGAGGTTTAAACTTCAGTTAAGATTTTTATTTGCCATGTAACTTTGGGTGGGGACTTCAACCAAACCTTGCTTTTCTTATCTGAACGATGGACCTATTACTATTTGCTTCATAGGACTGTGAGAAATAAAGAAAGAATCTATGCAAGGGCTGGCTTATGAATAGCACTTCATAAATGTTAGTTGTGTGTTCAAGGGCAATTTCAATACTTTGGAATTTTTTGGCTAAATCCCTGCAGCTAAAGACCCTCGGGATAAGTACTTCCACTCACTGAAAAAGGCTTCTCTTGACAGTATCTATGCAGTGTGTTCAAAGACAGCCAAGCCAGTGCTGTGACCATCAATTCCTCTAGACTTTATCAGAGCAAACCCAGCAGTTAAAAAGGGGTCTGCTGAGAAGGGATTTCACAGAGGTAGAGCGGGAGAGCACTGTGGCGGAGTGGGGGGGTGTCTTCCGTCTAAAGGAAGACTTCTTAGGATCCCTGTTGGAGAGAAAGAGGAGATGGACACCTCAGCCTCTGTTCACCAGGTGCTTCTGTTAAAGAAGAGAGAAGAAAAAGGATGTGAGAGGGCTGATGGGGGAAAATTAGATAGACCCCCTTGAGCTTAGCAATTTTAAGAACATGGAGATTGCTGCCTGTTTTCTACATGAGAAAACTGAAAGCAGATGAAATACTATAATAGTAGAGGACAGCAGGAAAACACGAAAGGGGTCAGCAGCTGGGCAAGTTACATTTCTACCACTTAGTGCGTGAATTTCTCCTACATATGTGATGGCACAGAAAATAGTCAATAATATGCTGTAAGTGGAGAAGATTCAGAAGCACCAGTGCTAAAGTGAGTGAAGTGTAACCAGCTGTCAGGGACAAATGCTGTAACGGGTCATCCCAGTGTGTGCGTTGCCTACACTAAGAGTAACGGATGATGCCGAGGGTGTTATGGGTGGTAAAGCCCTCTACTCTTCCTTCTTCTGCTAAACCTGGGAGAGCCAGAAGCAGGAAAGTGTATGGATAAAGAAGAGTGGGAAACTGCCAAGGGTCAAGAATAAATTATTAGGGAAAGATTTTAACTGAATGCAAGAGTGAAATTTTGATTGTACTCATTTTTAATGTCTGAACATGAATCACCCAAAATAACTATTTAATAGCCCAAATCAACTAAAAATGTCCCGGAGCTGCTCAAAATGTCATCTGAAGTGTGGAAGGGAGATCAGAAACAGAATATCTGAAAGTAAGAGAGGGAGAAAACTTAAGCCATTTTCTGTCTGCCAGTCACTGACTTCAACCTACTTAATGAACTGGTGGCATTTGCTTTTATTATTGATACCAAACATGTGAATGTACATGAAAGCAGAGAGCAAGAATTACTGGAATTGTAGTCTCCAGGAAGGGCATCTTCCCCATGCTTGCGAAGGATAAATAGTGACCATCCTCACTGGGGCAGAGCCTGGGGCTCACATGTGGCTACTCAGGAAGGGCAGTCCTGTCCAGGTCAGGCAGTGCCTGGATATTCGAAACCAGCAGGACTTGATGCTTTCTGCAGATCAGGCCCTGCTCTTTGTGTGCCATTCTCTCACTCTTGTATGTGAAAGCTCTTACTCTGTCGTTGCCTGATGTCTTTGTATACGTTCAGACTTGACAAAGAAGACCAGGGGTCTTGAACTTCAGGCTGAATATGATAACTCTATGAAACTTGGCTGTGGTCTCTTGGGAAGGGGAGAGTGATAAGGAAGGGCCTCTGTGGATGATGGGCAACCAAGGGAAGAGATAGAGGCAAATATTTTGGTGTCTTGAGGTTCTTCACTATTGCCTGTCCCTCTGTTATGGCTCAGATATTAAGTGCTCCCCAAAAGCTCGTGTGTGAGCCAATGCAAAAGGTTTAGAGCTGAAATGATTGGGTTATGATAGCATGTTAGGGATTAACTGAGTCATGAATGGAAGCCTTTGGAGTGTACATTTTGTGAGTTGACCTTAGTCTCCTCTATCTTTTTCTCTCTTTCTCTCTCTCCTTCCTGGTCTTCCTGCCCTGAGCCACTTTCCTCCACCACACTCTTCTGCCCTGTTGTTCTTCCTCCTCTTAGGCCCCAAGCTGTCTATGGAACCAGCTATGGACTGAGACCTCTGAAACTGTGAGCCCTCAAATAAACTTTTTCTTCTCTAAATTTGTTTTTCTCAGGTCTTTTGACAGCAGAAAAAAAAAACTGACAAAAACAACCTCTATTGCAGAAGCTGAAATACCCATTTCTCAAACCCGTTCATAGGTCATGGTAACCAAATGGCCCAGAGCTGTCCAGTGAGGCTTAGGTAGAAGTTGCTGCTGAGACTTCCAAGAAATTGGATTGGCTTTTCATAGACACGCTAGGCTGCTTTTCCATCTTCTTGAGTCCCCTTCTTTTTCTTCTTATCTAAACTGAGTGCACAGTACCTGGTGGTGTGGCAACTCTTTTGCATTAGTGAAGATGAAACTTCAGAATGGTGGGACAAGAAGACAGAAGGAGTTCCCGTAACACCTCTGAGTTGGAGCTTAAAGGAGCTTCAGAGCCATGCTCATTATATGAGAAAGTAAAACCCTGCCCGGTAAGAGCACAGTGATTCAGTCTTCTGCAATTTGAATTTAAATTTATTCTTAACTGATATGATTTCATGTTCTATAGTTATTAAAACACATGTTGTTTATTGAAGTGTGCTAGTAGATTTTAATAAAAATCAGTCCTGGGTCAGTGACTTGGAAATACCAATTTCAACCAGATTAAATAGCTTAGTTTATATAAGGAGGTATAGCACACTGTACTTCCCAAATTTATTTCAATATTCATCTTAATGCACTATTTTTACTAGAATTCACTTTGGGAAATTCTGTTGTATAAAATATCAATGATATTGGAAATAATGATTGTTCTCTCAAAAAAGGTTCTAGACACTTCTGAATATTTTTATCTATCTATTTATCTTGCTTTTCTATACTTTCTAAATAAAATACCACTACTATGCATCATTTATGTAATCAGAAAAATTCAGTTAGTACAGTTTTCTCACTAGAATTCTGCTTGTCTGTGTAGAAGGAATAGAAATGTCTGTAGCTCTTGCACATTGTAAGTTAAATAGCAGAACTGCATTCCTGTCATTTACCTTCCTGGATACCATAAGAATTCTAAGGTATATGCATTATTTCCCTCTAATTCTCAGCCTTCATTGAAATTTATAATGTCTGGCAAAGAAAGACGATTTTTTAGGGAAAGTAAGAGAGATTTTTTTTTTCATTTCGTTTTGTTTTTCCAAAACTTAGCTGTGTATGTGGTTCTGAGTTTGAACCTGGGTCCTTGCACATGCCAGGCAAGTGCTCTACTACCAAGCCAGCTTTCCAGTCCCAAGAAATATAATTAATTTTGGTGTTTCCATTTTCATTTGCCAAAAGACCTGGAAAATCAACTATCATCCAAATAAATTACAACAAATAATTGATACTTTTCGTGGTAAAATAGCTTTTGACCACATAGCAACCATACATAGTCACTTAGATTCACATAGAAAGAAAAATACACTGATGCTTTTAATGTTCTTTTATTATTCTCTAATCTGTTTTTACCATTTTGACAAAGGTAAGACTCCCTACTCACCATGGGATTATTTGATCGGAGCTCACATGATGACCCTCTTCAGATTACCCTTAAGGGAAGAGCTCCCGTCTGCTCCTCAGGACCATCTGCTGATCCATAGGATTATCTGAGCTGAGGGTTCTCACTTTCTCAGGAACCACCTGAGCACCTGGGCCGTACCCCTTCCTCCCTCACTGCCCACCTCCAAGCAGTGTTCTAGGCATGAGAGACAGAACTGTGACCTATAAATGTGGTACCCACTGTTGCCTCCATGGTCTAGTGGAAATGGGGATAGAGAAGACCATCAAATGGTGATGTCACAGAGTGACAGGGTAAGGCAGTAAGTGACTTCAGGTAAAGGCAGTTACAATAATTCTAAGCAGAGTTGAATCTTTGATAAAGGTAAGCAACTGTGCCAGGACCTGTATGATCCGGTCCACTGGAGGGATTCAATTGACTGTCCTCAAAAGGGGAAGGATGCTACTTGGAAATGAGCAGTGGACCAAGGGATCAGCTTCCTGTGATCTCAAAGAGAGTTTCAGACTTTGTGAATACACTGATACCTTCAGCTCTCTCATCCTGTGCTATGTTCGTGGAGGAACCCCATCAGGTTAACCAGAAGTACTTCCAATTTAAGTGCTCTTTAGTAAGATCAAGTAGAAGAGCTTCAGTAAAGCATGAACCTGGGCTGCTGCTTCTTTCTTTCTTTCTTTCTTTCTTTTTCTTTCTTTCTTTCTTTCTTTCTTTCTTTCTTTCTTTCTTTCTTTCTTTTTGGTACCAGGGATTAAACTCAAGGGCATTTTATCACTGAGCCACAACCCCAGCACCCCCCACTTTTTATGATTTTGAAACAGGGTTTTATTAAGTTGCTGAGGCTGGCTTTGGACTTGTGAACCTCCTGCCTCAGCCTCCTGAGCTGCTGGGATTACAGGTGTTCATCACCATGGCTGGCAACCCTGGGCTTCTTAGGTGTGTATGTGAGAGAGAGAGAGAGAGAGAGAAGCTACTAGACTTTTACATGATAGCTTTTATAATAATGTTGTTTCTGAAACCAGTTATTTCATGCTCTCCTAACTCAAAAATTATGCTTCTATTTACAGGCTGTATTAGGGCAATTATTCTCATGTATAATTAAGGAGATTAAAAAGAGATCAAAAGAAGTCCTGCTACACAAATAGGCAGACTGCATTGCAGTTGAATTGCCATGTCCTGGTAAGAAGCAAGAAGGAAAGTGAAGTTTTTCCAACTCTGATGCTCTCTCCAACTACCCTCCCTAATGGTCATGGATTGTCCACAAATATAAACTGTTCATTTTATTGCCATATAATTTGAATGTTTACATCAGAAAAGTTTTTTTTCCACATGATTAATGCCTCAACATCGCTTGATTGTAAGGTTTTCGTGACTTAAAAATGGAAAAGTCCTGAATTAGAAACTCGCTCACATTTATGTGTCTGTCTATTTGTGCTGTAAATGATTTATCAAGTCTCTATTTACATTCCAATCTAGGATTGCTAGCTGAGAATTTTCAAATTCTTTCTATATTTGGTAGAACAGCATTAGCCACCAAAATATGCACATTTAATTTTAAAAGAACATACCATACTTTACATGTAATTATATTTCCCTGTTCCCTTCCATTTTTCTTCCACATATAAAAATCTATAACTTTAAAGTTACAGATAGCACAGTTCATCTGGACTCAGACCAAATATCACATGTGGCTTCTTAGAAAGATGGATTAGACACAGAGTCCTGATCCGGAGGCCTAATACATAAAATCTAGTACAGGAAGGCACCTGAGCCAGGAGTCTCTTCCTCTCCCTCCCCACCTCCCTTCTTAACAAGAATGTAAGAAACACAAAGTAAATATCAAGTAAGTATTCCAGAGTTAACAAAGTATTCGAAGACTAATAATTTCTCAGTGTCATTCTTTCCTTCACCGTACATATTCCCGGGTACCAGCTGAGCTTAGGGTTTTCCATCTATAGACTTTTTCTCCCTGCTTGATGAAGTCATGTGAAGTGTTGGTCAATGGGGTCTGAGTGCATCCTGTTCCTCAAAGGATCAAAGGGTGTGCACATGTCCCCCACTGCTCTGTCCTGCATTCCTTGGACCAAATGGTCGTTTTTTTTTTTTTTTTCTTGTGGTGCTGGGGATTGAATTCATGGCTTTGTGTATGGTAGGCAAACAGTCTACCAGTGAGTCACATCCCCAGCTGCTAAAGAACCTAGACCACATACATGAAGACAAATTTCTAAAGGTTGATAAAGACACAAGATAAAAGATCTTGACTCCTTGAAAGACATCATGATAAATAAAATTCTATTTTATTTATCATTTTTACCTGTGACTTTGAATTTCTTTTTTTCCCACATTTTACATTGGTGCAATGTAGTTATACGTATCAATGGAATTTGTTGTTACATATATGTACATGCACATAATATAACAAAATAATTTGGCCAATACCACTCCCCAGCATTTTCCCTCTCCCTTCTTGCCTCCAACCCTCTGGTCCCTTTCCTTTACTTATCTCCCTTTGATTTTAGGAGATCCACCCCAACCTTTGTTTTGCTTTTGAATTTCTTTATGACTGCAATTCCATTTATATCTATACTAGCACCCAAAGCAATTAATTAAACACAGATTCAGTGATCTTCACTCTTTATGCCAGCCATTGTACCACTCTCAGTAGGGAATTGTAAAGACAGGAAGGTACAGTTCTTGCCCTGAAGCTGGTTAAAAGATAGTACAATAAGATATGCACAAGAAGTCACCGCAAAGCAATGGTGCTTCAGAGGGAAGAGTTTCAACATCCCGTCAGTCTCTCAAACTGCCAATCAATAGCATTTCTCAAGCATCCCTGTGTGAGTGACCAGCCATCCTCCACAAAAACAGTAAGGTGTGTAAACGAACTTCACAAATGTTTTTCTCACCGTGTACCCAGAGGCTTCATTCTGTTACACACCTCCCTTGTGGAGCCCCATCAGCTTTGGATGGCACTCTATGTTCATATTCCCATCAGAATATGCGTGGCCTTGTTCCTCAGGTTCTCACTGAGGAATTTTTTTTTTTAAATTCACGTGAGCCCAGGTGTTACAGGACTCTGCATTGCTTCTTCTCTGAAAATAAGAGCCAGAATCCATTAAACACTTAACCACAGACGAACCAGGTCCTGCCCTAACCTCTTTCTACGTAACTCACTTAGTACTCACTGCAGTCCCACGAGGAAGGAAACATCAGAATGTAAACCCAGGCTCTGATTCAGAAATCTATTCGAGCTCATGCAGCAAGCAGGTGGCCAGTGTTTGAAGCCAGGCAGACAGATTCCTGAACTTCTAGGGCCCGTGTGGTAGCCACACATTGCACAAAATTTTATGCTTTTGGATAGTCAGTCTTGAATGCTAAGCTGAGTGAGCGTTGGCTTAATGCTGCCTGGTGTCAACTGTCCCAGCCATCCAAGGATAGAAATGGACAATGTGGAGTGACAGAGGTCAAGTCACCATCCTGGTTCTAATCCTTTTGTTCTTTAGACTACATTCTTTACTTCTTTGTCATCTACTTCTATGTCATCTACATAATACATCTGTTATATATTCATTCGTTTTTTTAAAGAGATACAGTGGGACAGTGAGAGAGAAAGAGACAGAATTAATTTTATTTAGTTTTTCATGTGGCTTTCATTTCTCTGACGCTTCACTGTGTATGTGGTGCTGGGGTTCAAACTCACATCCCTACACATGCGAGGCAAACATCAAAACCATTGAGCCACACCACTCCAGCTCTCATTTCTTTTTTTTTTTTTTTCTTTAATGGCGTAGAATAGTGTACGGAAAAGAACTTGGCTCCGTGACTAGAGAAACCTGGATTCAAATATTCAGGTGTTTGATATCCACTTTCTCCGTGACTTTGGGCAAATTACTTAGCCTCTCTGGCTCTGGCCTCCTTATCTGGAAAGTGAGGATTATGTCTAATTTTGAGAAATGGTTTAAATACTAGAGCCAGCACTTGAAAAAGACAGTGGATGGTATCATAGCACAATAAATGCCCAAAGCAGCAAATGCAGAGAATTTACAGTTCTCTGTGTGAACTGTAGATGATGTCTAACATCTTATTCTCTGGATTTCTGTTTGCTGCCACAAAAACATGAAACTGAAGGGCTCTGTAGACACTAGCCTCCTTCTATGTTGATG
>PVKS010018673.1:0-39696 GCA_004027875.1 Aplodontia rufa | reverse complement strand
GGCTTCTGTTCTCTGTACCAGAACTAACTTTATCAAATGGCAAATCCTCCCCAGCCCACAGTGATCTTTTCTGGCCAGCAGCCTCTTGAAATGCAGACAGCCAGAAAAATAAATTCCAAATGGATGCTGTGAGCAAGCAGGATTGTAACTGCCAGTCCTACCCACAAGGCAGGGAGCCCCACTGTTTCCCTCAACCCCACCTCGATGCAGAGGGGGCTGGCTGCACATCATCCTGAAACAGTCAGGTCTGTAAAATCTTTAAAAATCCGGTCCAATTTTTAACAGGCACTTTACATACAAGTCATTGAATATAACCATAGTACTAATGGAAATCGAGTCCTGAGGGTGGAGAATACCAGCCAGAAATGGGGCTCGGCAGCGTGCACGGGGCTGTTCTTGGGAGGAGCATTTGTGGGGGCCCAGTCCCAGAAGCACCCCCATTTCCATCCTACGAGACGCAGGACGGAGGTGGCCTCTGTCGTACACCCTCGGGGGACATCCATACCCACTGGGGTGGCCCGCCTGGCTCCAGGAGGCCGGGGTGTTGCCTGTGAAATTGGACAGCAGAAAGTCCCTTGTCCCATCCAGACCCTGTGAGTGCCCAGGAGGATAAGAGATGGACAACAGCTAAAGGTGAAGACCACCCAGCCAGCCGGGCACCGAAACTCCTGCAGCCCAGGTCCTGAGCACTCACCCCTGCACACTGGATCCAGGTCCACAAGCACGGAGCCCAGAGGGCTGAGATCACCCCCGGGGAGGGCCCAGGGCCAGATGCCCAGTGCACGAGTGTCCAGCCACCTCGCACAGATGCCCTCCGCAGCTACAGCCTCCTCGGGCTCCCTGAGAGCCCCCAGGGGCCTGCAGCCTTGAGGGACCTGAAGATGAGCAGGTGGGGCAGCAGCCAGGGTGGGGGCTCTTCCTCTTCCTCTCTAGCTCCGGCTTGAGGGTCTTGAGCCGGAGGCACCGGGAGAGCAGGAGTAACCAGCTTTGCAGAAGCCACGCTTCAACCCTGGCGAGTCTTGGACTCCACAGTCTGTGAAGGAAGAGGCCAATGGAGCAGTCCGCTCATGGCCCGCCGCCGGGTGGCGCAGTCAGGGCTGGGACGTCCCTGTGCTCCAGCTGGCTGTGTGGCCAGGCAGAGGGAAGGGCCGGCAGAGAGCCCCAGCTGAACATGGCAGTGCCATGGTGGACAGTTGGACCCTGGGCCGCTCCAGCACCCCATCGCCAGCCTGCGGAAGCCCCCCAGCCATCCTCAGGCAGAGACCTCGTCCCAGGCTGGGGGGACTGTTACAGCTCTTGGCGCGCTCTGTGCCATGCAGGGGATGTGATCAAAGACTCAAAGGTGGAACGACCAAGAGCATCTTGGCTCTGTGACACCGATGGTTCTGAGTGACCCGGGCCTCGCTGGAGTCTCAGGAGGCACTGGCCCATGCTGGGTGTCAGATTCCTGGCCCCAGAGCCTGGTGAGGACACATTTCTGTGGTTTTCAGCTCCTGGATTCTGGTGCTGGGCTCCTGCAGCCCAGGAAGTGGAGGGACAGGGTCAGGCGAGGAAGACCACAGTGTGCAGGGTCAGGGCAGCCTGAGTGCTGGCCAGGGTCATTCCGTCTGCTTCTCAATGTCACTGTCCAGAGGGGCTCCCTGGGCGCCGTGCCCACTAACCTGGTCCTGCCAGGCCGGGTGACCCTGCCACACTCTCCCCACGCCACATTTCCTCATGGCACTTTTGTGGGCTTCCTGGGTGGGGGCTTTGGAGGTGACCTTGAAATCCATTTCAAAAGTGGGACAAAAATGATAAACGCTGATAACAAATAAACTCCGGGGTTCGCGGGAACAGGGACCAAGAGAGCGGAACTGTCGCCCTTAGAAAACAGGAAGGTGAAGCCGGGGAAGTGGGGGATTTAATGTGTGTCTTGCTAGATCTAAGAACAAAAGCGGAGGGAGCTGAATCACCCAAGATTCTCCTAAAACAGAGCAGACCTGAGTGCCCAGCAGGCTCCTCCCTGCACTCCGCCCTCCTGCCTTCAGCCTGATAGGAAGGGAAGCAAGCAGATCATAAACACCCCAGCACCCAGCACCCAGCACCCTAAAGATGCAGTAAACGGGCGCGGGAGCGGTGGCTCAGCGGTTACAGCACTTGCCTGGCACGCGGGTTCGAACCCCAGCACCACGTGAAAAACTAAATAAAATTGATTCCCTCTCCCTCTCTCTCTCTCTAAAAAAAAAAAAAAGCGGTAAATGGGGACAGACCTGCCCTGCTCCTGCCATTCACTGTCCCCATTGGGTTCAGTCCCCTCTGAAGCCAACACCCATGTGGCTACAGGGCCACAGTGTCCCTTGACAATGGAGCCAAGGATCTCTGAGACCCAGCAGTGGGACTGGGGCTACAATGCCTTCCTGGTAATCGCTTGGCCCACCTTGGGTTCCCTGCCCTGTGACTTTCAGCCTTTGTTGGACGAACAGGGCTTGTTGTCCTTAAAAGGATTTTATTCCAGGCCTGAGGACAGTGGGGGGCCCTGAGGAGTCCAGGCAGGGGGTGCTGTGGATGGGGAAGAGGGGAAGCAGCAGGTGCAGAGCAGAGCCTGAGCCCACCCGTGTTCCACACAGCAGGTCCCCAGCAGGGCCACTTGGAGGTCACAGAGCCGCCTCCCAAATGCTGCCCTTACCTGGGGAAGGTGTAGCTAAAGGCTTCCCCACAGCAAAAACAGGAAGCTCTGTAGAACAAAGGAACAAACCAGAGATACAAGAGCTTAGGAGAGACAGGAGGAGAAGGCTCGCCATCTGGAGTGACCCAGAAAGGACACAGAAGAGAAAACAGCAGAAAAAATGAAGGTGACCTAGACATCCAGGGAGGCAGCAGGGAAGGGCGCCCAAGAGGGAGGAAACGGGGATCCCAGCGACCACCTGATGCCCTTAGCTCTCCTCAGCAGTCACGGAACCTGTCTTTTCTGAAATGTTTGTCAACAGCTGACTGAGATTGGGACACTTTGCTGCTCTTGGTCACTAATGCTCTCACTAGCGGCCACATTCTCCTCCCAGGGACCACCGACAACGTCTGCAGATGGTTCCGGTCTTCACGGCAGACCAGGGCATCGCGCATGCGGGGTCTAGGGGTGCTGCTAACATCCCACAACCCGCGGGACGGTCCCTGCAGTGCTGGATTCTGCAGTCCCATGTGTCAACCGCACCACAGTTAGGACCCCCGCGTGGGGGACTAAGAGGGGCATTTGCATTTCTGCTGCAATAAACTCTTCTGAAATAGCTGATCCGAATGTCACCGCTGTAGCACTGGCCCTGGGGACTCCCTGTCAGCAGGGACAGCAGGGTTGGGGGAAGCGGGGAGAACTGAGGGGCCTCGGAGCCCTGTAGCAGATCCAGCTCTCATAAACGAGCTGCAAAGAGAAGGAAAGTTAAGAGGTGCTCTTGCCGCAGGCAGAGCCTTCGCGGGCCGGCTGACCCCACTGTTTCCTCCTGAGCACCCTTGGGCACAGGTGTGGGGCCCCAAACAGGGAGAAAAGCTGCAGAAACGTCACTGGAGATGCCAGCCGAGCGCTGTTTCTCTGCCTGGGGTGGGGAGGGTCTTGCCAGCAGAGCCACTGGAGCCCTCTCCAGCCAGAGAGCATGGGCCACCCTCTACCTGAGATGGTCCCCAGTGCCAGGTGGCCCAGTGGGCATCCCCTCCACCCACCCCTTCTTGCACCAACTGCTGCTCTGCTCCATCAAAATGCCAAATGCTGCTGCTCGCCCTGCGGGAGGGAACTTTGTCTCTCCATTGTCCCCGAATGTCACCACAGACAGGGACCTCCATCTGCCCTGGCTGGCTTCTCCAGCTTTGGCGTCAGTGCCAGGCAGCCAAGACCACGCCCACTCTGCCCCCACAGCCCTGGACTCACTTTGGTGATAAAATCACCAGCTGTCACTTTCATTCCCAAAACGGATGTGACAAATGATTTCTTTACGAAAAAAGCCTGACATTATGAAAATTTACACAGCCACTTAAGAAGAAAAGATGCGTGTTGAGGACTGATTAAGGAAAAGGAAAAAACTCAATGATGATGTTCACTGGAAAAAGCAGAACAGAATGTGACCCCCACTTTGTAAAAATAAAACGAGAAAGAAGAACAAAAAAAACCCCAAAAAGATTATCTTGCATTTCTATACGGAGTCCAGGCAATCAGTTTACTTCCTGGTGCTTTTCTTTGTTTTCCGTATGAATATGGATTTCTTGGATAATTTGCAACTGAAAGTTTGTTTTAAAAGGAAAGTATGAGTTCTCTATCTTTGGGCTCAGACAGTGGCATTCTAATAGGTGACACCCACAGCTGACGCCACCAGCCATTGTCTCCCCCTCATATACCACGAAGAACGCCCAAAGCTGGCCCACAAAGGATTTTTTGGGGGACTTCTTTCTGGTCGTGGGGATGGATAGGAGAGGGGGCACTTGGGAGCCACAGTGTGCCCCATTGTCACCAGCCCAGAGGTACTAAAAAAGGGCTTTCCCAGCACAAACCCAGCTCAACCACATAGCATCTTTCAATCAGATGCATTCTGTCCCATTATCTCTGACTCCCACAGAATCATCCAGAACCCAGGTATCCCTGCAAGATGCCTTCAGATCTGAACCCAGAGCTCAGTGAGTTGGGGGGGAGGTTCTTGGGCACCTCTGGGAGCAGTTGCCTGGCCCCGAGGGAGCGCCTGCCTCATGAAAGCAAGACTACAGGGACAAGAAAGAGAAGAGCTGGTGAGAGCCACCTCTCCCCGGCCCCGGGTCTTGGATGGTGAGCCAGAGAAGCCCTGTGTCCACGGGCTGGAGGGGCAGGGAGGCGGGCAGACGGCCCCCACAGCTGGCAGATTCCTTTCCAAGGCTGCTTCCCAACTCCTGCGTTCAGTACCGACGTACTGAGCACCTACCGCGACAGGGTCAGAACATGGCAGGCTGCAGGCAGCAGGACGCTAAAACACCCTTGCACTGTCTTTCTGTGAGGCAGCAGCTCTCACCTGGCAATGGCATCTGCGTCACCAGTGGCGCTTGGTGACATGCAAGTCACCAAGCCGTCCTCCAGCTTCGACTCGGGAGTCCAAAGGTGTGGCTGCTGTTGCTGGTCAAGGAACCCCACTTTGCGAATCACAGAAGAAACCACAGGGAGAAAGCAAGACTGAAAACCGTCAGCTCATCCTCCCTGTGAGAACAGGGGATGGCAGGACATCAGCACAGGGGCACAGAACCCAAGGGCCACCCGCTGGACACACAGCCGTCCACCCAGGCTCTTGTGAACAGCGTGGCAGAGGGCAAACTGTTCCCAGAAAGCTCATTCTTGAGCAGAGGGGAAGGAGCGGGGGTCGGTCCCTGGCATCAGTGTGCCTTTGTTTCCCAGAGACATCTGTGCCCAGGGATGGAGTCACCGTCCACCAGCGCCCAGGAAGCCGGCTGAGCGGGGCTCATTGGAAGTCAGCCAGCCCAGGAATACCTGGAGGCTTGCAGATTGTGGAGTTTATCACAGTTAAGTCGCCAGTGTAGGTAAAGGAGGTGGATGTGACTATAGTGGGGGAGGTGGCGAGGATCAGTGAAGATTTGTAAATTATTCACACATCTCTTTCCCTGAGAAGGCCCGCTCCCTTCCACTCCAGAACGCTTATCAACACCCTGAGATTTTTTTCTGCATTCATTTTTAAAGGAGGCAAAAGGAAAGAATATAATAACATTTAATTAAGAAATTAAGCCATCTCCTGCCTAAATATTCAGTTCTGCATTTATTGCCTCCAGGAGGGGGGAGGGGAGAGTCCAACCACTTGGGGGGAGGGGGGATGATTTTCATCCTCTGCAAAATCCAATGCCCAAAATAGCCCCGTGGTTGCCCCAGCAACTAGGCGGGCTCCCCGCCCCCGCCCCACGCGTTTGCATGTTGCTGCATATTTCTATCATCTCTTTGCAGGCACAGTTCATAAACACGACGGCGTAATAAAGAACGTTATCACCAATGACTTACAGCCCAGCTGCGCCCGGTGAGATAGGAAGTGGCGAGCAAATACAATTTCATGCAGCAAGGGCAACGGATTGATTCGGTGCCCTTCAGATGCGACACCTCTTCTGTAAGTCAGTCCAAATTCAGAAATAAAGTTGGTCACGCCCTTTTTTTGGCTGCCATCCACAATACACGCCGGGATAATGCCCGGGAGTCTCATTAGGGCTGGAACGATCTTGCCCAGAGACAGGGATTATTCCAACAGACTCAGCTCCGCTCTCTCTCCCCTGCCTCCCTCCTCTCCCTTGTCAAAGGGCCGAGGCCTTTTGAATTAATTCTCCTCTCTTCCCAAGGATCTGCAGCCAGGGGTGGTGGGGGGAGAGTGGGTGCTGCTGCAGATGAAGATCCCAGAGATTCTTTCACTTTGTTTCCGGGGGAATGCTCACTGTGGGGTCTTGCTCTTTACTGGTTAATGCCAGGATGGAGGGTCCTCTGCAGACCCCAGAGAGCAAGACCCTGGAGAGCCACCCCTGCCCAGAGAGGTTTCTTTGCAGCCAGGCAGCTGGGAAACTGCCTCCCCCTGTCCCTGAGATCTGCACAAGTCCTTCACAAATCCTCTGGTCCTTGTTCCAGATGGGGCCAGAGCTTTGGTTTATGCTTAAAAACAAATGCATGGGGGCTGGAGCGGTGGCTCAGTGGTTACCCAGCACGAGCAAGGATGTGGGTTCGAACCCCAGCACCACGTACGCAACAAATGTCAGAGCAACGAAAGCCACATGAGAAGCTAAATAAAACTGATCCCCCCACTGTCCCTCTCTCTTTAAAAAAACAAAGTATGTCTGCTCCCAGGGGAGGGTGGACCTGTCCAGGAGAGGAAGAGTCTCTGGCTGGGGGCGCCCATGGTCTCTGGAGCAAGCAGGCCAGGGGCAAGACCAATGGTACTACCCCTGCAGGAGCCTGATGAACTGGCCAGCCCTCTCCTGAGCAGTGCAGTGACCACACGCTGGGCCCACTGGCTCACCGAATCCGGTGGACTGCACAGACCAGGGGTCCCTGATCTGCCCTGCATCACCACTCCCACGTGCGCCCCTCCTGGGCCACTGCCCCTCCAAGCTAGTGTCTAGCTAAGCTCAGGTCTGTCGGTAGCTGCCCTCCAACCCAGGGGGTTGGGAATGGGTAGAGGACAGAGGGATCCTAGGGCACAGAAGGGCTTTGAGAAGGCTGTAGTGTGGGGGTCAGGGCCACAGGTGCTGCTGGGTGGTCAAGCAGAGCCTCCAGGATGTCCAGCCCCAAGCACAGAAGGTGTGGAACCTTCCTTAGGGGCAGAAAAGGCCCCCTGTGGACAGCCTAAGGAGGAGCCCTCTCAGAACCCTGTCCCTGGGGGACTGGGCCAGAAGGGGTGTGGCCTCAGGGAGGACAGAGCTGGGGAACACCCACCACCCAGCCCAGGAAGGCCCACTCACCCCAGGAGGGCCATCCCTGGGCTCCCTCCATGGGGCAGGGAATCAGATGAAGCCTGACCCACCCTCAGGGGGCCTGCAGGGCAAGAAGCAGGCAGACATGCCCCCACCATTGCTCACGGCCTAACGGCAAAGGGTTTACCCCTCACAGGCTGGAACCTCTGAAACGAAGAGCCGAAACAAACCTTTTCTCTTTATAAGTAAATTATCTCAGGTGTTTTGATATAGCAACGGAAAGCTGACGAATAACAGAAATCCTCCTCAGTAAACAGTCACTCCCTGCTCTCACCTCCTCCCACTGGCTGGCAGCAACAAATCTGCCTTCCGTGTCTACAGATTTCTCCATTCTGGATTCTTCACATGAATGGAATCATCCAATATGTGACTGGCTTCTTTCATTTGCATGTAGTGTTGAGGTTCATCCACATTGTATTACATATCAGCACCACATTCCTTTTCGGGGCTAAACAGTATTCCACTTTATTTGCATACCACAGTTTGGGTTCTTTCCAGCCTTTGGCTATGATGAATAGCGTTGCTATGAACATTCATGCACCAGGATTCTTTTCAGTTCTATGGGGTAGGTACTGAGGAGTGGAATTGCTGGGTCATAATAGCAAGCACGTATTTCATATAGACTGCACCACTGGACATTCCTACCAGCAATGACAAAGGTGTCGATTTCTGCAGCGCTTGCCCTTCCCAGGGCGCATGGAGTAGAATTTGGTTGTGGTTTCGCTTTGCATTTCAAACAGCTAAGGAAGCTGAGCATCTTCCCTCCTGCTTCTCGCCCCTACTGAACGTGTTCGTGGCATTTTCTTTTTTTAAAATGTTCTTCTTAGTATACTATAGTTCTACATCACATAATAGTGGGGCTCATTTTGACCTAATCGTACATGCACAGAAAATGATTTGCTCCATTTAAGTCCCCGGTGCTCTATCTTCCCTCGTCTCCTCCCTTTCTGGTTCCCCTTCTTCACTCTATTTATTTTTTAGTTGGTGTTGTGTACATCAGGAGGAATTCACTCTGGTATATTCATGTATGTGCACAGCATAATTTTGTCGATTTCTTTCTGAGGTCCCCACCTATTCCCATGCCCCCTGGCTCCTCCTCAACCCCTTCCTCTGCTTCACTGATCTCTCCTCTCTCTTCATGGGATCCATCCCTGCCTTTTCTTTCCCTCGCTTTGCTCTAGCTTCAGCCTATGAGAGAAAATATGTGACCCTTATCGTTGAGTCTGGCTCATTTCACTTAGCATGATTGATGTTCTCATCCTATATCCAGAAGATCCAAAAACTCCACCCAAAGACTTCAACAACTGATAAACAAATTTAGCATATTAACAGGAAATGACATACACGAATCAATAGCTTCCCTGTGCTCCAATAGTGATTCTACCGAGAAAGAAATCAGGAAAACTAGCCAGCTCACAATAATCTCAAAAAATAAAATACTTAGGAATAAATCTAACCAAGGAGGCAAAAACCTATACAACGAAAACGGTAGAACACTGAAGGAAGAAACGGAAGACGACTGTAGGGAATGGAAAGATCTCCCGTGTGCATGGATAAGCAGAATTAATATTGCTAACACGACCATGCTATCAAAAGCACTCTACAGATTTAGTGCAACCTCCATCAAAACACCAAGGACATTCTTCAGAGCACTAGGAAAAAACAGTCCTAAAATTCATTTGGGAAAAAAAAAACCAACCCCAGAATAGTTAAATACTGAGAAAAGAGCAGTGCGGGAGATATCAGAATGCCAGACCTCAAATCATACTACAGAGCAGCAGTAACACGGGTTGCAACGTATGAAGACCAACGGAAGCAGACAGACTACAGACACAAACCCACAGAGCTACAGTCATCTCGACAAAGCTGCCAAAATGTACGTTGGAGAAAATATAGCCTTTTCTTTTAAAGAGAGAGAGAGAGAGAGAGGAGAATGGCAGAATCAACTTCACCTAGTTTTTCATGTGGTTTTCAATGCTCAGACACTTCGTTGTGTACGTAGTGCTGGGGTTTGAACCCGGGTCCTTGCTCATGCCAGGCAAGTGCCGTAACCACCGAGCCAACGCTCCAGCCCCCAAAAGACAGCCTTTTTAAACAAACGGTGCTGGGAAAACTGGATATTCGTATGTAAAAGAATGAAAATAGATCCCCCTCTCTCATCCCGCACAAAGGCCAAATCAGAAACGATCAAAGACCTCGGAACCAGACCAGAAATTTTGCAACCGCTAGAAGAAAACGTAAGCGCAACCCTCCAACATATTGGTGCAGACTCCAATTTCCTTACTAAGATCCGTAAAGCTCAAGAAATAAAACCACGAATCAAGGAGGGCGACAGCATCGAATTAAAAGTCTCTGCATAGCTAGGGAAGCCATGAAGAGCGGGCGCGAGCCTTCAAGGGGAGGGGTCTTTGCCTGCGCCTCCTCCAGCAGGGGCTGCAGGGCCAGCATACATGAAGAACTCCAAAAACTTGGCTCATTTCTTACTCCTTGCAATTCCGTGTGAGTCTCCAATAAAGATTTGCATTCGCAGGAGCGGGAGCTGGACCCTGGAACACATGTGGCTTAGGAGCTGAGCCCTCTGAGAGGGTCTCCACTTTTTTCTCAGACTTTCTCAGATTTTTTCAGAAAATATTTAGCATTCACTTCTCCACTGCTATGGTGAGAACACTTCAAATCTTCTTCTATGGGGAACTGGGTTGTGGGGGACACGCATCAGGACCCACCCATTTTCTCCCTGTAAGAGGTTGGGGAACGGGTTTCTTCTTGCTCTGTACCTGCAGAAGGGCTCGCAAATCCAATTTATCTTTCTGGTCTTGAGGACATTTCCAAGAAAAGCAAAACAAAATCAACTTCACAGACAATGAGGGTCTTTGTAGGACAAAAAGTTCACAATTATTTTTTCCCTCTCCTAAAGCCTTACACCCTGACACCATAAAACATCTCTATGAGCCATCAGATGATCGGGTCTCATAATCTATGGGGCCATTAAGTGGAGGAAAATCGTGCTGAAAAATGACACGGTGACTCTGTCCCCCCCTCCACCCCATATGCCTTCAGTGCTCCGGGTTTTTGTCACCGCAGGCCAGACACCCACTTCCTCTTTGTCATTGTGCAGTGTGGTAAACATGCCCTGCGCAGGACTCGGGAGCCTCATCAGTCCTGTATCAGTCATCAGCCAGGAGCCAGAGCTTTATCATCCTTTGTCCTAGAGAAGAGGCTGCATGGGGCAGGGGGCCCTCCCAACCCACAAGATTCCACTCTAGCCCCTGTTGGAGCGAGAGCTGAGCAAGGAACAGTGGGCCCGTGAGGACAGGGGTGCAAGGGTGGCCCCCCAGTTGTCCCCCTACATTGAACTGTCTGTTGAGCTAGACGGACAGTCCCCAGACAGCCATGCCTCCTGTCTCTCCTAAAACTGAAGCCCCTCACTCCAAGCCCTGTGCTTCCCTGCCACACTCCCCCCACAGCTCCCCTCTGCTGCTGCCTTGATGGGGGGTGGGGACAGGGTGCTGGGTGGGGACACGAGGAGGAGGAGAGGGTACCAGGCCAATCCCTCGGTCTATCACGGAGGACCTACTGCGTGCCCAGTACAACGCCAGGTACCACGGAAGAGAACAACCCAGAGGCTGCTCCCAGACTCCTGCAGAGTGGTTCCTAAGATGCCGCTCATGCACCCTGCGCAATCTGATCAGAATTTAGCAACCTCGTGACCCCACGAGAAGGCTGGAGGAGAAAGGGGCACAGAGCCACGGCTGTCAAAGCTCTGTGACCCCCACAGCTGAGCTGCACTGTGATAAAGATCCTTCCGGTGACGATCCGGGGGACCCACTTCAAGCACAGGCACACACCTGGCCAGGCCAGAGGCTTCCTCCTACCTGAGGCCCACAGAGGTCCACAGGACACCACCATGGTCCCACCACATGGACGGAGGTGCTGAGCAGACCCAGTTTCAACCGTTCACCCGGGCAGGTGGTTGGGCTGGGATCTGATCTCAGGACTCTCTGACCCTGTTATATTAGTCTGTGTTTTTCAGAGTAAGATGAGACTGTGAGAAAGAACCAAGGACCAAGGTCACTGCAGGGTGACCTCAGGCTTGTGTGGCAGCCGCAGGCACTGTCAAGCTGGCCTGCACTCCCGCGGCAGCGTGCGGGGAGCAGCTGCGGCTGTGGGCGTGGGTCCTGCACATCTCCAGCCAGTTCCTCACGAGCAAAAGCAGCAGCCCACCCATGGCCCAGGGCCGGCAGGAGAACTCAGCCCACTCTGCAGGACAGAGCCCTCCAGAGCAGCTCTCTGGCAGGAAGGCAGACCATGAGGGAGGGGTCCTGTCCCAGCCAGCACACCAGAGACATTGGCGATCGCTGTTTGCTGGAGAGTGGCACTTCCCATCTTCAGGGGAAACCGAGACCGCAGTAAGGTCCCAGGCTCCGGGGCTGATGCTGTGGTGCCCAGGGCAATGCTGAGGGAGACGCCTGACCCCGGAGTCTAAGGTCAAAGCAGCAGCCACCGTAGCATGGAGACATCATCGAAGTCCCCAAACGGCCAGTCATCACACAGGGCACATGTCACCAGTGCCGTAGGAGAGGAGCAGTGTCTTAGGGGAAAGGTCTCCCTGGTTCAGGGGACTGGGAAGGTCCTCATGAAGGAGGGATATTGGCGGAAGGTCTTTACGTGCGTGGAGGATTTCCAGGACCCCGGGTGTGGGGCTGGGAGGGGCTCAGCTGGAGCAAGCGCAGGAAGCAGTGGGGCTCACTGGGGCATCGCAAGAGTGCAGGGCACAGCTGGGGAAGGGATGGGCACAAAGATGAGAAAGGAAAGGGAGGTCACCCAGGGAAGGCAAGGCCCCATCGCTAAGGCCTAGGGCTGTGCCTCCTTCCGTCTTCCCCACACCTGTCCTGGCGGGGAGCATCAGCTCTTGTCTGGAAGGAAATCCTGGCCACCTGCTGCTTCTGAAGCCCAGGGACTGAAGTCTGGTGGCAGGGCCAGTGTTACCCTGCTCCTCCCCAGGAAAGTCTGGCCCTGTGACCCCAGCACCTCTTTTCTGACTCTGGTGCCTGGGTCCTGGGTTGGGCCACGTCCCCAGGGTTGCAGGTACTCACCCAGCTACCCTGCTGGACACAACCCTTAGCCTGCAGAGCCCCGAGGTGCCGCCAGCAGCCTGCTGTAGCCGGGATCCATCTTCGCCTCTGGTGCAGCATGTTGCCTGGGCTGGAGCTGGCTCAGACCAGCTCGAGACAGGCAATCTGCGTCTCATCTGTCCCAGTCAGCAAAGTCCTCTTGAGTATTTCTATGATGGGTGTGAACAAATGCTGGGATCACCCCCTCCCGGGAGCCAGGTGCTGGACCCTCACCAGCCCACAGGCCCGTGATGCTGGACCCCATCCTAGGCTACATTTCCACTCTCTCAGGGCGGGTAGAGCTGCTGAGGGCCAAGGACAGCAAAAGGTCGGTGAGACCCTGGGATGGTGTGAACACGGGTAGCACCCCCTAGAGAGCCATGTTTTAAAGACTTGGTCCCCAGGGTACAGCTACTGGGGTATGCTGCAGATCTAGTGGGAGGTCCTCAGGCCATCAGGATGCGCCCTCCAAGGGGACTGTGGAAGCTCAGGCTCCTGTTTGCTGGCTGGTGGAGGGAGTGTTCTTTCCAAGGTCACTGCTGCTGTAACGTGCCACCGTCCCCAGAGACCCAATGCAACAGGGCTGCCTGATCTTGGATTTGAACCTCTGGAACAGTGAACTAGGTAAGCCTCCTGCTCATAAGTGCGCTGTCCTTGGAGCTTCCTCACAGTTACATGAAGCCAAGGCACGCTCGGGCAGGGTCACCAAGGACCCTGATGACCCACACCAGCAGCCGATCCCTTGCCGGACACTCCGGGCACTCTTCACACTGATGCTTCTTGCTTCTTTTTTTTTTAAAGAGAGAGAGGGACAGAGAGAGAGAGAGAATTGATTTTATTTAGTTTTTCACTTGGCTTTTGTTGCTCCATCACTTAGTTGTGTACATGGTGCTGGGCTTTGAACCATGTCCCTGTGCATGCGAGGCAAGCACCAAATCCGCTGGGCCACCGCTCCAGCCCCCACATTGATGCTTCTGTCCCTGATGATATCCCAAGCCCCTGCGAAGCAGAGGGCGCCACCGCCTCACTAACTGTGCGGCTCCAATTTTCTGTACTCTCACGAAGGAAGGATGAGTACTACACTGGTCCTGGACCCTGCACCCGTGAGCCCCTGGGGAAACTCTTGGATACACCGCTGCTCAGACCTGCCTCCCTCTAACAAAATCCAGCTCCTGGGGGTCAGGCTGGGAATGCATTCTCGATCCAATGCAGGTGGTCTCAAAACTGCATCAACACCTGGTCAGCACGTCCCACCCCTCAGATCTCAGGACAGTGTCCCCAGGAGCCAGTAGACTTTTCATGGGATTTGAGCATCTTTGGAGTTCCAGAGAAGCCAGGGTTTCTGAGACCTCCTCCAGCCAGCTGTTCCACGAGGTGGTGACTGATTGTCACCATGCCCTTGGGATGCCACTAGCCACTGGCAGGGACTTCATAAGGACTTTTCGGGTCCCCACAATCCATATGTAAAACATTCGGAAAGAACAAATAATTCCCACGCAAACAGCAAAAGGAGAGGCAATTTTCATCAGCTGAGACCCCATAAATCTTTATATATTTTATGAATCTCACTTACGTTTCTCGTCCGACTCGTGCATAAAACTTCTCAAGATTTACACAAGCCGGAGGCATCTGTCATTCCCTTCCCATGCGGGCTCTATATCTTGATGACCTTTTAGAAACCAATGACGGCTTCTCTGTTGTTATCCGTAATTGGAAAAGCACTGGAGATAAGAAAATTTATGGCACTGAATGATCTACCTGAGCAAAGCCATAAAGAACAGCGGGTCTCTGAAAGCAGGTGGCGGGGAGGCGCTCGTCCTGTTTATCAAACCTTATCTCCATCAGCCAGGGGCCTCTGCCGCCACTGCGCAGGTCCACCCGGAAACCCAAGGCTGCGGCTGTGCCGGACCTTCACTTCTCTGCAAGTGAAGGTCAGAGCAGGTGGCCTGCCCGGGTGCCCCCATTTCACCGGGCTGGGCTTCAGTGGAGTTGGGGATGGGCAAGAATGGGAAGGTAGATCGGATTCTGGGGCACTTCCTCAGTCCCTTTAGCCCTACTGGCTTACTGAGGGCCTACTATGTGTCAGGTGCCTGTCAACAGGCTGGAGACACCTGCCCACCACTGTGCTATCAGATCCGAGTGCCAGCCACAGAAAGGAGCAGGCAATGACCCTGAGTGGCCAGAAGAGGACCCATCAGTCGTCCCTGTCTGACTGACCTCATGGAGATTGACTACTCACCACGCAGGGACAACTGGCAGACACGGAAGGCATGGCATTGATGGTGTCCACCAGGACAGCCAGGAAAAGCGTGATGGATTTAACCAGCATTTATGAAGCACCTGTGATGTACCTGGGAGTTTTAACTCCTGAGCACACCTTGTGGGTCTCAAAGAACTCAGAGTGGGTGGGGGTAAGGATCCCTGATAACAGCAGAGGGACGAGGTACTGGACACAACAGGAGGAGGCCGGAGCCACCGCCCAGCTGGGGCCCTGGCTGTCCCGTGCTGTGCCTGAGAACATGTCACAGAGGCGTGTGGGGACATCACAGGCTTCTCAGGAACCACCAGTGCCACAAAAAAGCAGATGAGCAGGATGAATTTATTAATGACTGCTTGTGGCACTGAGCTGGCCCGCGGGCAAATCCAGATGGCGGAGTGTCGTCCCTGCAATGAGAACGTATAAGAGTGTCACTGAAGAAGGAGCTACCATGGAGCTAGTGGTCCAGGAGGAGGCCGGTCCAGAGACATACTCTGGGTCCAAGCTCAAGCCTCAGACCCTGGCATAATCCCAGTGTCGTCTGGAATCCGGGATGTGGGAGCCCACTTCCCACCTGCCAGAGAGCTGCCAAGGCTCCTGGGACGCCACCTGCCCACCCAGAGCCCAGCACTCAGCCTGCAGTGTGCAGGCACAGAGCACAGCCTTGCAGAGACCCATGGAGGTGGACTGGCTTTCGGGACGAGGTCAGGATCTGGGGCAGAGCGGGCTGCGTTCCTGTCTGACCCGTCTCCCACACTTACCTTGACTTTCAGCAAATCATTTAACTCTCTGGAGCTTCCGTTTCTTTACAAGTGGGATAACATGGAAGAGCTTCTTCAAAAGGGAGCTGTGAGGGCTGGAGCAGTGGCCTGGCGGTTACGGCGCTTGCCTGGCATGCGCAAGTACACGGGTTCAAACCCCAGCACCATGTACACAACTGAGTGTTAGAGCAACAAAAGCCATGAAAAACTCAATAAAAATTGATTCCCTCTGTCTCTCTCTCTCTCTCTCTCTCACTGTCCTTCTCTCTTAAAAAAAAGGAGGGGGCTAGAGCGGTGGCTCAGCGGTTTCGGCGCTTGCCTGGCAAGCATGAGGACCTGGGTTCAAACACCAGCACCACAAACACAGCAAAGTGTTGGAGCAATGAAGGCCATGTGAAAAACTAAATAAAGTTGTTTCTCTCTTTTCTGTCTGTCTCACTGTCCCTCTTTCTTTTAAAAAAAATTTTTTTTCACTTTAAAAAAAAAGGGGCACTGCGAGAGTCTTAAGAGTCTTAAGAGTCAGTGTGTGCTCAGAGCTCAGGAGGTGCTGGCGCAGGGCTGGGCTGAAGTGCAGGCCAAGCGGGCCTTCTCCTCCTCCCACCTGCCCTCTCCGCTCCCTGTCTGGCTGCTGTCCCTACCATTGCCACTGCTTTGGGAGACCTAAGCCTTCAGTTTCCGAGGACCGAGTCATCTGGAGGTACGGGTGATGGAACCCACTTACTGACTGCAAGTGAGACCCAGAGGCCAACAGCAAGGCTGCTTCTGCCTGAGCCTGGGGCCCATTCTGGGGCGCGTGAGGGGTTGCCCAGCCCCGAAGTAGGTGAAAGCAATTATGCCTCTCATCAAAGTGGCCAAGAATCCTAATTTGGGCCTCCAGAGAAAACTCCATTTGCGGTAGAGTGCAGGGGCTCAGCCCCCTGGAACATCCCGTATTCCAGCTGTGTCTGACACCAGGCAAAAGAGCCTCTCTGGGTCTCACTCTCCCCTGTGAACGGGGTGGACTGCGCCCACCTCCCGGGGCCGTGGAGGAAGCCTTCAATGCCTCTGGTGAGCTGGAGCCTCTGATTTGGATGGGGAGCTTGCTTGGGGTGCACTGGAGGATGCAGCCCTGCAGGGGGGCTTCTCAGGGTGGGCAAAGGAGACGAGGTGCTGCTGCCCCAACCCAGGGAGAAGCAGAATCCCCCTTCCACCTCTGGCTGGCCCCTGCCTCTCCCAAGGGTGCTATATGCTGCCCCAGAGCCGTAGAAGGGGCTTCAACTCCCAAAGCCAGGACTGCTGCTCCCCTGCTACCCTTTGTCAGGGACTTGGGGTTTCCTCTGGACTGGGAACAACCCAGAGGACTCCAACTCCCACCTGGACTCCGTGGCAGCCAGCAGGTCACAGCATGAAGGCCTACATCCTAGGCGTGGAAAATGACCTTGCACTAACACTGTGTTCTTCCTGTGCAGAAAACAGTGCCCATGCAGCCTGAGTCCTCTGTCCCCGGCTGGCCCTGGCTGATGGGAACGCAGATTTCAGTCCTTAGCTGTCGGGCACTCGCTGTGCTTAGACCGTGTGTGCCTGCAGTGTGGCTGTGGTCGCCTGCTCTCTAGACGTCTGGGATTCCGGTGCACCCTCCAACCTCACCACCATGCCGAACCCCTGATGCCGCCATCTCAAGGTATTCCCAGGAATGGGTGCTGCTGACACCCCACTTTACAGAAGGCAAAAGTGGGACTCTGAGAGCCCTGCCCAGGGCCAGACGGGCCTGGCGTTCAGACTGTGTGGCCACAGAAGGCTTAGAAATAGATGGCAGAGATGCTATCAGCGGAAGATGGCTATGCGGCCAGACCCCAAAGAGTGCTTTGGTGCCCACTTTAAGAGGAAGGAAATTCTGATGGACGCTACAATGTGGATCGACCCTTAGAGACTCGATGCCAAGGGCAGCAAGCCACAGCAGGACAAATGCCACATGAATCTTGCTGCACCAGGTCCCTAGAGCATCTGATTCAGAGAGACAGAAGGTAGAGTGGGGTCGCCAGAGGCTGGGGGAGGGGAAGAGAAGTTGGTGCTTAATGAAGACAGTTCGGGAAGATGAAAATGTTTAGGAGATGGATGATCATTATGTTTGTGTAATATTGTTAATATATTTAATGCCACTGAACTGCCCGTGTAAAAATAGTTAAGATGGTAAGTTTACGATATATATTTTTTCACAATAAAAAAACTGAAGGACACCTGCTCAGAAGGCTGAGGCAGAAGGATGGCAAGTTCAAAGCCAGCCTCAGTGGCCTAGTGAGGCCCTAAGCAACTTAGTGAGACCCTGTCTCAAAATAAAGAATAAACAGGGCTGGGGACGTGATTTAGTGGTTAAGCGTCCCTGTGTCCAATCTCTGGTAAAATAGGATGTGTGTGAGTCGGGAATGTAGCTTGGTGGCACAGCACTTGCCTAGCATGCACAAGGTGCTCCCAGCTGTGCCCCTCCCCATGCCTTCCCCCGCCCCTGGAAGGACACCCAAGCACCTTCTGCTGGAGCACAAAGCCCTGCAACCTGTTCTGGCCCCACTGCCATCTTCTCCCTGCCTCCATGTTGCCCCAGAGACCTGTTCTCTGTCCCTTCAACAGGCCAAGCTTATCCCCACCTTGAGTCTTTGCATTTCTTTATTCCAGTCTTCACAGAGCTGGCCCTTCTTGTCATTCAAGTTTCCTTTTAAATGTCACTTCCTCAGGAAAGCCCTCCCTGGCCACTCTGTATAAGTGGGCGCTGCCCTGCCAGTTCCTAGCCCAGCACCTGGTCCAGCTCTGCATGGAGCAGTGCAGCCCTAATCCTTTTCCTACTCTTGGTTTCTTTTCTGTCTTTTGAACAGAGCAGGCTCTCCCAAAGAAGAGGAACCTCATCCTGTTGACATGCCGAGGCACATAGTAGGTGTTTTAGGGATTTGGGAGGAGGGCTGGAGGGCAAGGAGGTGCTCAGGAGTCATAGACTTTCCCAGGGCCTCATGAGGGCACCAAGGAAGCTCAGAGAGGGTGGGAGACAGAGCCACAGGGGCCTCAACAGAGCCCACCCATCCTGCAGCAGCTCTGGAGCTGCCCCACCCCCACCCCAGAGGAGAGGAGGCACCCAGGTTTCACCCACTGCCTCTGCGTGGCACGGGGGATGCAGGAGGCTGGGAGAGGCCGGTGGCCTGGGGAGCAAGCTTTCCCAGCAGAGAGCTGAGCAGGAAGGAGCTGCCCAGAACTGGAGGGGGAACGGCCCCCTTCAGGGTGGGGAGAGCCCCTTCCCAAACGCTTCCAGCCGCACCGCTTTCTACCTGGGGCACGAAATGCGGCGAGTTCCAGAGTGCACGGATCTGGGCCTGACCCCTCCCGCAGAGCGCCGGATGCCTGCCCAGCCCTGTCCCGGTTTCCCCCTCCAAACGCCCCGAATACCCGGAGCCCACCACGGCAGGGCCGCAGGCTCTTCCAGGTCCCGCCTCGCCCCCTCCCCGAGGGTGGGCGTCCCCCAGCTCTGGGCCCGCCTGGGGGTGGGGTCTGCAGGGGCGCGCGGGGCAGCCCCAGGGCTCGTGTCAGCGGGATGCTGCGGAGCAATTTGGTTTCCAAGGCGACTCTTTGGCGGTGCGCAGGGTGCAGCGGCGCTGGGCGGGGGTCTTGCGGCCGCTGCCCGCCTGGAGCAGCCTCGAGAGCCCTGGAGAGGCCCGGGATGCTCCGAGGCTCCGGATCGTCGCAGCGGAGCATGGGGGCCTCGGGGGTCCCGCAGGTCCCCAGGGAAAGCGGGAGGCACCTTCGCAGCCCTTTCCTCCCTCTCCGCCCCGGCGGGGGAGCCAGGCAGGCGGGCAGCAGGCCAGCCGGCCCACTCCACCGCTAATTATTTTCCATGATGAGCATGTTATTATGTCTTACACTCGAAGTAATCAATTTGGAATCACCACTCTGATGAGTTAATGGGCACTTGGTGGGTGTCATTTGAGAATCTCTGCAAAGTGCGGTTCTATTTTTAACAGTGGCTGGCTGCGCAGGGTACAAGGAGGCCCTGCTAAGTGTGCTAGGTTTCCAGGGCTCCTCTGGGCACGCACGGGTTCTCCCGCTTCCTCCCCTCCCCCTCCCAGTCCCCTCCTTCCCTCTGCCCCCCACCTGCAGAGGATCTCAGGCCCAAGGACTGAATATGCAGGTTCATCAAGACTGGCACCAGGACTAGGCCACCAGCCCCTCCACACTCCTGCTCCTCGGGCAACTGGGTAGCCAGGGAATGGACTCCACTCCAAGTCACACTTCCCCTCCTGGTTAAGCCCCTGGTGTGCCTTGATCACAGAATTTTCAAACATCTGGAAATGGTAGTTGTGATTATTAATTCCACTTCACAGAGGAGGAAGCTGAGGCTCTGGGGTTTGAAATCTGAGGACCCGACCCCAGTGGAAGCCTGCATGATCTCTCCCAGCAACCCAACCAAAGGGTCAAGAAACAATAAGCAGAATAGTTTCTATTGACAAGATTGATAAGATTCTTTAAACTGCACAGACAGACAATAGAGCACAGCAGTAACCGCAAATGCCAAAAAGGGTGTGGGCACAAGGTGAGCTCACATGCACACACACACGCGCACACGCACATACACATGTGTACACACATGCACAGAAACGTGTGTGCTCACATGCATACGCACACACATGCACAGACACCACATATATATGCATGCACATGCACACACAGTGCACACATACATGCATGTGCACACATACTCACATACACATGTGCACACCCATACACCCTCACATGCACACATACACACACATGCATGTGCTGACACACACACGTGCACACGCACACACAGCCTTGGTCCTCACGCAGCAGAAGGCCTTGGTCCCCACACACAGGCGACGTGGGGAAAGAGACCAGCTGGCAACCTCCTTCCAGCCTGTCCTTCAAAAGCTGTTCTGTCCTCAGCAAGGAGCAGCCATGGCTGCCCCTCTCCTCAGCAAATCCAGTTTCTGCATGGGTCCAGAGGTGGAGGACTGAGCTCTGTACTATCACCACATTTCCATGTCCTGGGGCTCCACGCGGGAGGAAGGAGAGGCATGGAAATCCGTCCAGAGCACCTCTCTCCAGGTGCCTGAGTCTGAGTCCTGAGCAGCTCAGATGGTTGTGGCCAAGGCCTTGCTGGTCACTGAGTTCATCTGGTTTGTGGAAGCCATCAAAGTGAAGAACAGAGAAGCCACCAGGGCATCGTTCCAAGAAAAGAAGTGCTGTACAGGGGGAAACCCCTCAGGTCTGGAGGAATCTGAGCGGCTCCCGCCCAAGCTCATAAAATAAGGAGCTGCTTGTGGCCACCTGCAGAAGTACCCACATCCCAACTGCACGTTACGGTCCCAGGACACACAAGAGGGTGTGCAGACCAATTGCTCAGAGCCGACTGGTAGGCACCCGGGGCAGAGGCAGCCACAGGGACCATCAGCCCACATCCCAAAGTGGCACCCAGAGGTCTGAAGCCACCATGGTTCAGCCCCAGGGCTGTAAACGCCACACCGCACTATTGCTGATCACAAAGAGCTTGGAGGACTCAGGGGAGAGCTTCTGCACATTTATCCCTCACATGCCCCTGGGTGGTGCTGGGTGGCCTACAGCAGGGGTGGGGTGGGGTGCACAGGCTGGGCACCCCCTGCACGCGTGGAGTTCTGCACCCTGCAACCAACGCTCCACTTCTATCCTCCCCTAAAGACTGGAGATAAGAAAGGTGGCTTTCCTTCCTCATCACGCTCCTCAGAGTCTTGACCTCTGCAAGCTTCCCGGGTGCTGCTCAGTGGTCATGGGTGAGAGCTGCCCTCCACCTCGAGGACCACCTGGCGCATTCGGCCTCAGCCTCCATGGTCAGAGACAGCCTCACTCACGGAGGACCCCAGAAGGACCCAAACAAGCAACAGTCCCAGAAATGCACCGCTCCGAGGAAGAGTGTACCAGGTGCGTGTGGCAGGAAGCCACAGGGCTCAGTGGAGGCACCGCCTGGGGACATCGCCCTACCTCCAAGCAGAAAACCTCAGAATACAACCTGCCGGTGTTATTGAACAGGTTGGGAAAGTGAGAGAGCTGGGGGCTGCATAGAAGATTCAAACACCACAAGTGTGAAAGAACAGCTTTCACTGAGTGTCCCTGATAGTTGTGACCGACTTGCATTTGCACCTCACCTGGTCGCTGTGACACACTCCTTGCACAGCGGTGCTGCACACATCCAGAAGGAAAAGTGGAAAGGCATCCCTTGGGTCAAATGCACACCTTTCCTGCCAAACACGCTGCACCTCCTGTTTAAAAGATATCTCAGACCCGAATGCGGACTCCCACGCAGTTTCCCTGAATGTCTGTAAAAATATGCTGCAGAAGATTCGTGGGGCTTGAACAAACTTACTTTTCAAGGCTTCAAGAGCAACTGATTGACAGAGGGAAGGATGCAAATGAGACCACCAAGTGACAACTAAACAGCAAACAGGACCTCAGTCGGGAATGAGGGACCTGCGTCCCAGGGAGGAGACACCAGCCTGACTCGCTTCCGCGCTGGGGTCTACCTGTCTGCCAGCTGCCGCTTCCACTGATGAACACCACGAGAATCTTGACACAAATGAGTCAGAGGGATTCCTTCCAACCACATCATCAGTAAGCACGCTAAGCCAACATTTTCCAAACTAATGAAGTGTGGCCAGGTTGCTTTCCACAAAGTTCCAAGGCTGGGGTTGGGAATTTAGCTCAGTGGCAGAGCACTTGCCTAGCATGCTCAAGGCCTGAGTTCGGTCCTCAGCCCTGGGGAAAAAAAAGTTCCAAGGATGTTCTGCTAGGGAAAGGACAAGAAGAAGTTCTGGCACCACTAGACATCTGTCTGCAAACAAACAAACGAAAAAGGCTGGGTGCTGTGGTGCACACCTGTAATCTCCACAGTTCAGGAGGCTGAGGCAGGAGGATCGCAACTTCAAAATCAGCCTCAGCAACTTAGCGAGGCCCTGTCTCAAAATAAAAAATAAAAAGGGCTGGGGATGTGGCTCAGTGGTTAAGCACCTTTAGGTTCAATCCCTAGTACCAAAAATGAAAAACAAAAAACTATAAAAGGACAAGACTCAACCCATACCCAATACCATCTACAAAAACAAGCTCACAGTGAAAAACAGACCTAAATATAAAACCCTAAATGCTAAAATTTTCAGAAGAAAACATAGGAGGAAATTTTGGACCAGGGAAAATTTCTTAGATACAAAACAAGTAGTAGAATTCATTAAAGGGAATAAAAATGAATAGAATTTCTTCAAAATGAAAAACGTCTACTTTTTGAGAGACGTAATTAAGATAACAAAAAGAGGGCCTGGATCAGTGGCTCAGCCATTGGAGCGTTTGCCTGGCATATGTGAGGACCCAGGTTCAAACCCCAGCACCTAAGTGTCAGAGAAACAAATGCAAGATGAAACAATAAATAAAAGTCATTCTCTCTCTCTCTCTCTCTTTCTCTCTTTAAAAAAAATCAATAAATAAAGATAACAAAAAGATAAGCCACAGGCTAGAAGCAAATATTTGCAAAACACGTATCTGTTCCAGGTCTCATATCCAGGATATTTAAGGAATTCTCAAAACTTAATTATGTGAAAGCAAACTCAGTTTTTAAAGTGGGAGAAAGATTTGAAAAGATATTTCACTAAAGGAGATACACAGGTGGCAAATACACCCACGAAAGGATGTTCAGCATCATTAGTTATCAGAGAAATGGTGAATAAGACCACAGTGAGAAGCCACAGCAGCCTAGTAGAGTGGCCAGAATGTTCTTTTGCTAAGTCTGACAATAACAAGCGTTGGCAGGGGTGCAGAACGCTCATCCACTGCTGGTGGAAATGTGGAGCAGTGCAGCCACTTTGGAGCTGTTGGGAAGTTTCTGATAAAGTTACGAATACATTTATTAAGTGACCCAGCAATTCATACTAGAAACATGTGTTCCTACCAACATGGGTAGGTGAACGTTTAAAGCAACTTCATTGATCATGATTAAAAAAAAAAAAAAACAACCCAGGAAGCTTCTAAACATCCTTCAATGGGTAAATGGAGCTGATTGCTTTACCCTCAACCGAGGGCGGCTGCTCGGCTATAAGCAGGCGTGAGTCCCTACGCCCTGGGCGTAGGCTGGAGGCATTCGGCTAAGGGAACCAGGCCAGATGCAGAGCCTATGTTGTCTGTTACCTGACTGGTACGACGAGCCGGAAAAGCAACGCTCTTGGGAAAGATCAGTTTCCCTGTTGACCACAGAGAAATGCAGGGGGAGGTTCTGGGACGAGCAGAGGTTCCACATCTTCATTGCCACACTGGTTACAGGACTGCAGGCCTTCGAACCACAGACCCGTGCACTGGAAAGGGTCTCTTTCACGGTGGGCAAAGCAGAGCTCCGTAGCCCTGACTGCAAATGAAAAGAACAAAGCCAATCCCGTAGGTCTCACCATTATGTTTTTATATTCTTTTCTTTTCTTTTTTTTTTTTTTTTTGAGAAAGAAGGAGAGAAGCAATTTTCATTTAGTTTTTCATGTGACTTTCATTCCTCTGACACCCCGTTGTGTACAGGTGCTGGGGTTCAAACTCGAGTGCTCACGCATGCCAGGCAAGCACCACAACCTCTGAGCCACCACTCCAGCCCCTACGTTTTTGTTTTTTTTTAAGAGAGAGAAGAACAGTGAGAGAGAGAAAGAGTGAATCAATTTTACTTCGTTTTTCATGTGACCTTCATTGCTCTGACATTTCGTTGTGTAAGTGGTGCTGGGGTTTGAACCAGCGTCCTTGCTCATGCCAGACAAGCACTGTAACCACTGAGCCACTGCTCCAGGCCCACATTAGTCTTATTAAAACATAAATTTGGGAGCTGGAGGGTGGCTCAGTGGTTCAACAGCTTGCCTGGCATGTGTGAGGACCCAGATTTCAGCCCCAACACCACATACGCAACTAAGTATCAGAGAAACAAAGACCAGATGGAAAAAATAAATAAAGTTAATTCTCTCTCTTTCTCTATCTATCTTTAAAAACAACAACAACAACATAAATTTGTTGGGTTGGGGGTGCAGCTCAGTAGTACAGCAATGTCTAGAATGTACAAGGCCCTGGGTTCAGCCCCCAGCACTGCAGAAACTAAATAATATAAATTAATAAATTTACCTTAGCAAAATATTTAATACCCACAAATGGGAGAGGCAGATCAAACCAGGGTGCTAATAATCATATCATTAATATTCTCCATTCTCCAGTTGTTTCTCCAACAATTTATTCTGCGGTGATAGCATCTGGACTTTCTACACAACCCCGCAGCCTTTCTTGTCCCCTAACATAAGGACGATGGTGCTGGCACGTGCAAGTTCTGGCAGGTTGGGTCTGAGTTCCGGCCCCATGTCTCCTGCTGACTCTGCCTGGGGACTTTGGAGGCTTTGCTGAGACCCTCTTGGGTCATCTATCAGGATGGGACGCTCCAGAGGGCAGGATTGCAACAGCTTAGGTGAGAGATGGAGCAGGCAGAAGAAGGATCAAGCGGAGGGGACATGGGAGCTAGAAGGAGAGCCAAGCTGAGCAGCATGCCAGGAGGAAAGGGGAAGGCAGCTGCCACTCTGAGTAGCCTGTCCCCAGTCTGCCCCTCTGAACCATGCGAACAAGCAGGTGGGGGTGAGGTTGAGCTGCCACGAGCCAGTCGTCCTGCTGTGGGTCACCCAGGATCGGGAGCAAGTGCCCTAGTGACCTCTTCACCGCAAACTGAAAGGGGTCACCAGCTTTGTGACCTCTAGTGTTTGACTGGAGACACATAAATCCTCCTGTTGGTTTAAGCAAGCTTCTGCAGAGCCCAGGGCCCCTGGAGAGCACTTTTTTCTTCCACTTAGAATAATGGACTCTCCCCCTGTGCCTGGAAGTTCTGCAGAGGGCTCAGACCGCTCCTATCCCTGATTGGGGCCCTCACCCCTCACCACTGTCCTGATTGTCCTCCAAATGCTGCCGTCTTGTACTGTCACCTGGGGGACACACGTCCACACTCCAGCTCCACATCCAGCATCCTGCCCAGTCCTCGCAGCTTCCCAGTAAGACAGGTGCAGCTTGGAAACCCACGCTGGCACAGGAAGGATCCGGAAACCGACAGGCAGAAGCCCTCCCAGGAACAGAATGTGGAACCGATGAGGTCTCATTATTATTATCATTATTTTTTTTAAGAGAGAGGGTCAGTGAGAGAGGGAGAGAATCAGTTTTACTTAGTTTGTCACGTGGCCTTCGTTGCTCTGACACTTTGTTGTGTATGTGGTGCTGGGGTTCGAACCCGCATCCTTGCTCTGTGTGCAGAGCCCTGTACACAGGCAGCCAACTGGTCGTTCTGAAGTGCTGGGTGGATCATGGCCAGTGTCCCCAGAACAAGGTCGCCGTGTTCACAGCATCTTTCCCAGAATCTCCTACAGCACGGAGGCAGATAAGGGGCATGCAGAGAGCCCAGCATGAACTCCAGCCGGCACCCCCAAGCCGTGCCCTTTCTTGCTTACCGAGGCGACTGCGGCCAGCTCTGCCGCTCGCAGGAGGCATCGTTTCCGTTCACTGATTAGGGCTCCGAGGCTCAGAAGGTGAGGTTGTCAGAGTCCCGTGGTCAGGAAGGGGACAGCCAGGACTCACCCCAGACAGCTTTGGGTCTGCGTCTGTGTTCCCCGAGCAGCGCTCGAGCGGAAGGGCTTCTGGGGAAGTGGCGTGTGCGTGAGCCAGCCAGCTCTCTCCAGAAGCCTTGCCCGGCTTCTCTGCCCACGCTGCCAGTCCCACCCAAGGCAGAGCTTCTTCGGAAAGAGCTGCACCCCCGGGTGGCTGCAGAACAGACATGATTCTCAACCGGGAGCAGCGTCCATCCCGGGAGCCTCGGGACATACCTGCTGGGCCCAGCCAACTGCTGTCTCCTCGAAATCCATCAACTGTTCTCCATTTCTTCAAGGACCTGAGAAAGGGGATCCTGAGGGTCACATGGCTCTCACAGCTGAAGGCTGATTCTGGGCTGGACAGTCAGCCTGGAAAGGGAGGTGCTGGTAGAGACCAGAGTATGACCATGGGCAAGGCAGGCCTACATTGCCAGTCAGAGTCGGCGGGGCCTGCTCCTGCTGCTCACCTGCGAAGGGGTGGGGCATGGGAGCCCTGCCCTACTTGGGGCTGGCAGCCCAGAGAGGGTGCAGGTGAATCCTGCCAGGTACGCCAGGGTCAGACAGATTGGATGGCTCCCCTCTGAACGCACCCCTGCCTTCCAATATCTGCAGAAGGTAGCCTGCTAGCAGAGGCCTGGCCATCACCAACTGCCTCTCTGGCAGCCAGGACAGAGCTGGTGTCCCAACGTGCGTTGAGCTGCAGCCCCCACCAGGGACCATTTCCTCCTTGAGCGGAGATGAGGTGAGCAGGCCAGGCCTGAGCCAAGCACCAAGCACCAAGAGGGCAGCCCCTGCTGCAGCCCTAAGCCCCGATAGTTACAGACACGGAAGAGGAGGCCTCAAGACAAGGAAAGAAGCACTTTCTAGAACACCAGCAGAATGAGCAGATGCCCTAGGCTCACCTGGAGCGAGGCCCATCGCCACCCAGCCCAGGATGTGCTGAGCCAGCTGCCGAGGGCTCTGAGCAACCTCCCACCCAGCCTGCCTCTCAGCAAGGAAACCATCCAGAATAGCAAACCCCATCTTCCCAGTGAAGCCCCGCAGCTGAGGGGTCCCTACTCCCCCAAGGCCAGCGCACACTAGCTTGGGGGGAGGCCCTGAGGATTCACCACCGCCCCTGCCCTTCTCCACCTGTGGCCCCAGCGTTCCCCCGCTCAGTCTCTTCCCTGCCCAGTTCCCCCACTGCACAAGCCCCAGGACCCCTCCTCCCGTCACACCCCAGCTCTCCCAGGCCTCAAGCGTGGATTCCTGCATCTAAGGACCAACCTCTGCAGACCTCCCAGATCAGCCTGGGCCGTGTAGTCTCACTCTTCTGCACTGTGTTGTCACTATGCCTGGAACCGGTCACATCACCTGCTCCTCTGCACCTGCACACCCCGGGGTCCCCAAGTGCTCTGCTCACTCTCAGGGACAGGGAGGCCCTTCCCCACTCAGCTCGTTCCACAGAGCCCTGTGCACAGGCAGCCAACTGGTGGTTCAGAAGTGCCGGGTGGATCACAGCCAGTGTCCCTGAATGAGGACGCCGTGTTCACAGTGAGCCTCTGCCTTCTCTCCTGCTGCCAGAACAATCCCCCAAGTTGAGTGCCTTCAAGTTCCTCAGCTCAGAGGCCCAGCGCGGGGCTCACTGGGCTGGAACCCGGGTGTCACGGGGCTGCCTTTCTATCCCAGGCTCTAGGGAGAATCTAGGGAGGATTTGTTTCCTGACCTGCTCCAGTGTCTACACTCAGTGGCTTGAGGTCCCCTCCTCCAGCTTCCCTGCCAGCCACGTGGCATCGCCCGGAGCCTCCTTCCGTCATCACTCTTTCTATAACTGCAGACGGGGTGTGTGATTAAATGAGGCGACGGATAATCCAGAATCATCTCCGGCCTGCTCATCACGTGAACTCGAGTCTCTATCAGGTGGAGTTCAACCAGATTTCCTCTCTGCAGGGCTGTTCAGAGCCCTGAGCGTTCCCGTGCCCCTCGCGAGGAAGTCTGCCCATCTGGGGCCCCAGAACTTCTTGGCATGTGTGCGATGATTGTGCTCCTCAGAGCTCTGCAGGTCAGGGAGCACAGAGGGCCTCCCCTTCCCCATTCTCCCGGACTCCCCAGGTTCAGGAAGACTTCCCTGGAGGCCGGACCCCGCCTCTGAGCACTCGCACTGTGGACAGCAGGCCTGGCTCAGCTTTAGTTCCAGCTGACAGCCAGACCTCGCTCAGAAGTGGCTGAAATGCTCCTGCCTTGTGTTTTCAGGGCCTGGCTGACCCCCACGAGCTGGGCTCCGGGAACAAGCCAAGGTCCCCGAGCCCTGCACCAAGGGCTGTGCTCCAGCACTGTGGGGACCCTGGGGGCGGAGCTCCACTTCTGCTGAGAGCCTGGCCTTCCAGATGATGTCATCTGTGGTGCTCCCCACAGCACAAACGAACGAACGCACCCTGGGGCCTGCCAGGAAGGCTCCCTGCAGAGCGTCCTCACCCGCTTCTGCCTGCATCTGCGGGGCCAGCACTTGGGGACATTCTTCTGCAAACACCTAAGCAGTAAAGCCAGGGCAAACACCTCTCTGAAACATCTGGCTTTTATTTCAAGCTAACCACCTCCAGCGCGGGGAGCCTCATGAAGGCTGCCCTGGAATCTTCACAGCCGGACTCTCCTGTCCGTGGGTCACTAGCAGATGCTCAAGAATGTTCCAGAAGCCGTATGGTCTTCCACATAGGGGGCCAGGACCAACTGGAACTGTCTCTACGGCAGTTGACGTCATGTCCCTTGGAGCTCTGGATTGGCTGGTGCAGGAATCCGGCACCAATCCAGGGAGCCCACAAGCCCATGTGCGTCTGCTCTGGCTGACCACTACTGGGACACACCAGGACTCTGTACAGACCTTGTGTCCAAACACCTGGAGATATACCTGCTGGAAGGCAGGTGCTGTTCCCTGGCCTCACTCCCCATCCCTGAGACAGGGACTGTGCGGCTTGGATACTGTAAAGGAGTCACTGTTTCCAGCCCGTGAGCTGCAAGGGGGTGTCCTTGCTGGGCCCAGCCATTAGCCAAGGGTCAAGTTCACCAATGGACGAAACCTCCTTACCAGCAGAGGCGCTGGGCAGGATACCTCCTGCTGGTCAGGAGTTCAGATTGGGAAAGAATGATGGAAGTGATTTCTCTAGGGCCACCTCCCCCAGGGCCCAGGCCAGCCGAACCTGTGTGGGGATGACCTCATCCTATCCTGGCACAGACAAAAGCAGATGCATCACCCTGGCTTCCCCAGAGCACCTTGCCCTGCCTGGCACCTCTCCAGCCCAGCTTCCTGCCTTGCAAAATGTGGGACAGAAACCGCCCTGGTGGGGGTCAGGGTCACTTGGGCATCTCCAGGGCCTCCTCTCCTTTCTTCCTCCTTTAAGGTGCGGTCTCTGCCGGCTTGAGGACCAGCCTTCCTTAGATTTGCCTTTCAAAGAGCCCCTCTCACCCGCACACGTGGAAGCGGCTCTTTCTACCTGCGCCTCGTGGCTCCCAGAGAATTACTTAATCTCCTTGCGTGATTATTAGCTTCACTTGGCCATTGAAGTAATTCAAGCCCATAAATAATAATGATGATTATAAAAAATACAGGCACGTCCCCCCCACGTCAAAGTGCTGCTTTTCTTTTCTTTTTCTTCTTCTTTTTTTTTCAGTGCCACTCTGTGCCAGAGGCCTTCAGAAAAAGAGTTAATTAATATCCCTCGCTGTGGTCTAATTCTCGTTTCAACATGTGGCTGTCATTTCCCTGTCATCATAGCTGATTTACAACAGGCTTTAATTAAATTCTCTGTACATTATTCAGCATTCTCCAAAGACAACACCAGCGCGGCCCGGGGTATTTAAAATGTCACCTGCTGAGACATATCACCTTTCCCTAAATAAATATGACAGTGATCAAACTTTGGCTAATTACAGTGACTTAGTTATTTGTTTGTATGTTTTAATATTTAATTGCTTTCATGTTCATCCAATTACTGAGCAACAGCAAATAGAAATTAACTTTTTTTTATCAGCATGTTCCCAGCCCAACTAATAAGCACTCCAAAGCCTCGGTACAATGGGAACTGCCCAAGCTGAGAGGATGGCAGACGTGTTCTCAGCTCAGTGGACAGGGTGATTAAATTAAGGGAGAGCCCTTCCAGGTGGGAGCCAGCGTGGAGCTGCAGGCCTGGCTCCCAGTTGATGGGAATGGACGCCTGCAGGGCTTTTGATTCCACACTGCCACCCTCTGGCCACTCCATGCAATTGCACCAGCTCTTTCCCATGGCGAGGATTCCTGGGAACAGGACAAACCTGCCATCTCGCCATCTCGCCATCTCCCCACTGTGCAGGCACGTCTTGTGCCTCCAGCTTTGGGGGTCTTTTACTCCCTGTGAGAGGCTCTGATGCCTTCTGTCTGATCACCTGGGACAGCGGCAGCACCTGAGGACATGCACTTCTGTGGCCAGTCCTGCAGCTGGGTGCACCGCCCTCCAGGAAGGGACAGCTGGGAGATGCACCCAGCTGATCAGAGCATTGTCCAGCCAGTCATCAGAACAGCACAGCCAGCCCCAGAAGCCGGGGACTTCGGTACCATCTAAACTCCCCACCGCTCTCTTTCCCACCCTTTTGCTTCAATACATCATCTGACATTTCAGCATCTGCTGCTGTCCCAAGCCTCAGCAATCTCAGCACTGCAGAATCTCTGCAGCATTTAGAAATCACAAAGGATGAAGAATTAGGCCCCCACTGGAAGTGCTCAGCCATGCCAAACTAGACAAACGCGTCCTACCTCCAGGCTAACACGAGGCCTCTCGGGAGGTGGGCTTAAAACAGCTCAGCCTTCCGAAAATGAAAGCCATCTTCCCAGCTCCGCTCAGCTGTGAGCTCCTGGAGAAGCTGAGACCCGGACAGGACAGCGACCGGCTAACCCGCCAATGGCCCTTGACCGGCCTGGGCGTAGATCTGTGACGCATCCTGTAGGGAAATCCATCCCGGGCACAAACTAAGCAGTAGGTGTTGCATTTACAATGACAGTGAAAGGACAATCTCAGTCCTCGGGTGCTGGAGTGGGGGAAGAAACGCCCACCAAGAGTTTCCAGTCGGGGTACCTGGAGGACAGCGCATGGGCCGCAGGGGTACATTCAGGTGGGAACCTGGTCTCAGGAGCCGTCCAGCCTGAGAAGCCACAGGAGCTGACAGCTGGAGGAGACAGAGCCTTTCTCAACTAACGAGGGCCAGAAGGCCTTTGGAACCATTTCCTGGGGCCCAGAGTTTATGAAAATGAGCCCATCCCAGCAGCCCACAGTTCACCCTGCGTGAGCCCCTCCACGGGGTCCCAAAGGCTGTGACACTGTCAGGCCCACTCTGTGGCTCCGGGAGATTCCGACCTTAAATTCCACACAGTCCCTATGCTCCTTCCCTCTCCGGCTAATTCCCCTGATGGGCAAGTCCTTGAGATAGTGGCAAAGTGTCAAGTCCTTGTGGTGGCTGAGATTCGAGATCAATCAATGGGACCAGAAAGGAGGCACCCAAGATGGGTGGGCATCAGGAAGGCTGGCTTGCCAGAGCCTGGGGTCCCTGCCAATTCGGGTCCAGCCCTGCTTGCCCTCTGGAAGGCAAGGGAGAGCCACTGCAGGGCTCCATGGAAGGGAGAGGGAGCCCAGCACACAGTAGGTGCTCACTAACAGTGGGGAAGCATCAACAAGTGTTGAGTACCTCTTGTGGGTGAGGGACAGGCTGTGAGGCCAGGTTGCCTGGAGGAAGCCCATCTCCATGCCTGTCTGTCTGTCTGTCTTTCTATTTATTTAACTTGTTAAAGAGAGAGGGACAGTGAGAAAGAATCTATTTTATTTAGTTTTTCATGTGGCTTTCGTTGCTCTGACATTTAGCTGCATACATGGTGCTGGGGTTTGAATCTGCATCCTTGCACAGGACAGGCAAGCACCAGAACCGTTGAGCCACCGCTCCAGCCCTCCTCTGTGACTTTCAAATTGGATCAAGATTCTTAGAGCCCCAAGTGTGCAGCACTGACACTGTTAGGGGCTGATCAAGATTTTCATCTCAGGATATTACATAAAATCAACAGCTTGCAGTTTTCAAAAAATGATCATAGCAATGTTTCGGGTCCCACATGTTCTTCCAGAGCCTTGCTACCTTCCATCGAGAAGTGGGGACCACTGGTCTTGCTGGGAATCTGGGTGGGTCTTTGTGACTGGCTTGGTAATTAGAATGTGGTAGAGGTAATGTTTGGGGCCAGCTGGACACTGGGAATGTGGCAGAAGGAACGTGGCTAGAAGCTGATGCAACTTCTTCATGACTCTCTGTCTCTCCACCTCCCAAGGCATCATGCTTGGACAGAGGTCTCCATGTTGTGAGGAAGCCCAAGCCACATGAGGCAACACGTAGGTATCCTTTAAGGTCCCAGATGCAGCACCTTCAGACCTGTGAGCGAACAAGCCTAATGATCCCAGCCCCAGTCCTTGAAACATCCAGCTGAACTGCTGTCCCCACTGAGACCTGGAGCAAAATTAATGTCATGTTTAAAGCCATAAGTTTGGAGGCTGGAGCAGTTGCTCAGTGGTTACAGCGCTTGCCTGGCATGCTCAAGAATGAGAGTTCAAACCCCAGCACCACATACACAATGAAGTCTCAATGAAAGCCACGTGAAAAACTAAACAAAGTTGATTCTCTTTCTCTCACTCCCACTGTCCCTCTCCAAAGCCATAAGTTTGGGGTGTTACACAGCTCCAGATGACCAGAACAATACCTCTCTGATCGTTCTGGCAAAGGACATCTCCACTTTTGCCACGTCAACATTGGCTAGTTCAAATCCTTGTTGTTCCTAATTCCCATCTGGGCTAAGATGTTTATCTTTCCTTTATCTGAGTTAAGGAGCTACTTGAACAACTTGGGTGTACCCAAGATGACAGAGGAGATCTACTTTAATTGAAGCTGTCTTTAAGTACATCTATTACAACATCTATTTACACGCGAACAAGTGATATTCCAATCACAAAGCCAATGGATCTTCTTGTTTTACTTCTTACCCAGTAACTTTGGGACATTAGCGTGCATTGAGTCACTGCAGATGCTTCTACCAAATTAAACAGCACTTCTTTTAAAATGTTCAGTAAGAGCTGGGCACGAAGGTGAACTCCCGAGTTTGAGACCAGCCTGAGCAGTTTAGCAAGACTCTGACTCAAAATAAAATAAAAAGGGCTGGGGATATTGCTCAGTGGTAGAGAGCCCTGGGTTCAATCTGCAGTATTCAAAATAAAAATTTAAATTAAATTAAAAATGTTCAATGTCCACCTGCTCTCACCAGCATTGCTCCATGACCACAAACCAAATCTTGGATCCATAAATCCTTGAGGCTCTATGTAGAGTTGCCCTGGTGAATAGCAGCTCTATCACGAATCTGCTCCTGCAAGTCACGTGCCTGGTCTTGGGACTTTCCACTGGGACTTCTCCCTGTAACCTCTGTGTGTCCTCTGTCCTCAACATTTTAACCAGGTCTTAACTACAACCCTTTCTCAGGTGAAGTAATTTGCTCAGAGAGTTCACAGAACTCAGGAAACCAGTTTTCTTACATATAAAGGTTTATTATAAAGGATACAACTCAGAAGCAGCCAAATGAAAGAGTTGCCCAGAGCAAAGTACAGGGAAAAGGGTGCGGAGCCCCCACACCCTCTCTGTTGACCAGCCTGGGCCATCTCCAAACCCTACAGCGGGGGAGTTTTCATGGCGGTTTCATGACAAGGTAGGATGAATTGAACCATTGACCATTCATGAATAACGCAGGAGGAGGGCTGAAAGTTGAATCTTCTGATAACCTCCTCTTCTCTAAAGCTATTTTAGGGGCCCACCAAGATTCATCTCACCAGCAAAAACTAAAAAGATTTGTTGTGAACAACAGAAGACTCTTACCTCCGTTAGTCAGGAAGCACACCGACTTCTAGAAATTCTGGTACTAAGAATCAAGGATAAAGATTGGATTAGATAGATGATAGATTGATGATAGATAGATAGCTCAATGACACTATCACATATTGTAAGTAAGCTACCACTACAATTTATTACAATAAAATAAATAAAAAATGCCAATAGGGCCGCAATGGCGACTCTGGTTACGGCACTTGTCTGGCATGTGCAAGGACCTGGGATTGAACCTCAGCACCACATACACTACTAAGTGTCAGAGCAACAAAAACCAGATGAGAAAACTAAATAAAGCTGATTCTCTCTCTTTCGTTCTCCCACTCTCTTAAAAAAGAAAAAATCAAAGAACACCAACACAGAAATGAAAATGGGACACCAAAAAAAAAATATATATATATATAATATATATAATATATATATTGAACCTAAAAGAAGTCAGGGAAAGAGAAACACAAGAACAAAACACAGCAACAACAAATTAGCACAGGACAGATAAAAAACCCAGCTACACAAATAACCACACTTAACAGAAATGGACTAAACATCCCACTTACAAAACAGCAGTAGTCTCGCTGGAAAAATGGCAATACCCACCTCTGCTGATTCAGGAGAGGAGCTTCAAGCACAGACACAGACGGGCTGCAAGTAAACGGAAGGGCAAGGCCCCTGCAGATCTTTGCTGTACGTACAACAGGCAGGCGTGGCCATGTTCACAACAGACAGTCCAGACAAAGATTACCACCAAGGAGACAAAAGAATGAGCATAATGCCAGAAGAACCGTTCACTGGGAAAACACATAATCCTGAACATATATGCACCAAATAACAAAGGTTCAAAACATGTAAAGCAAAACCTGACAGAATCAAAGGAAGAAATAGACAGATCCAAAAGTCACAACTGAGGATTTTATACAGTAGCCCTTTTTCAGTAACTGACAGAATAAGTGCACACGCACACACACACACACACACACACACAAATCAGTAAGGACATTGACTATTTGGATGACTAATTTATCCTAATTGGCATTTAGGAAAAACAACACCCAATGATTCCAAAATGCAAGCTTATAAATCCACATGGAGCCTTCACCAAGATAAATCATATTCTGGGCCATAAAATAATTCTTGATAAACTTTAAAGAGAGAGAGGAACAGTGAGAAAGAAAGAATCAATTTCATTTAGTTTTTCATGTGGCTTTGGTTGCTCCAACACTTCGTTTTGTATGGTGCTGGGGTTTGAACCCACTTCCTCACGCATGCCAGGCAAGCACCATGATCACTGAACCACTGCTCCAGCACCCATTCTGCACAAATTTTAATGACTGAACTCTTGCAGAAGATGTTAGACGTAAAGGGACTACACGAAGGTGAAACATCTGTTTTGAGGCAAGCCATTTCAAACATGCCCACCGGCTTTCGGGAAGCCCATGATGCAGACTGGAGACATGGATGGAAACCCTACACTGTTGATTCAGATGAACCAGAGGGTCTGGTTGGTGAGGTTTGACTCCTACCATGCCACATTGTGCTAAGAACCGAGAGCTCATTGTCATGGTCACAACTGGCCAGTGCCCCTGCTGGCCACACCCTGGGACCCCCTGGCTCTCCTCCTTGCTGTGCTGTTGGGTGAGACAGCACATTCCTGATCTCTTTCCCTGGCTGTTTAGTTCTTCAGTGGCAGCGCCAGGCCTGGGCACAGTGATAGACGCACGATTTGCCACACACAGAGGACTCATATGTGGAGCCATTGCCATCACCATCATCACCCAGTGCCATGAGGTCCCCATCTCACATGGTGCCTCAGCAACCCAGGCAGGGTGACCCCGCCCTCCTAGGCATGTAGACCCCCACTTCTGACTTCTTTCACATTCAGTAAGAAGAGTGCCTTGCCCCTAGACCCTCGTTAGAGCTCAAGGCCAACAAGCCTGCAGGTGCCCAGGAGATTGGCCTTCGACTGTGAGAGTCAGAAAACCTCCACCAAGCCCGGGGTGGGCAGGCGGTGTAGTGTTTCACCTGGAGTCTTTCGCTCGGTGACGGGGGCTTAAAGCCCAGTCTCCCACTTCCAAGCCATGTGACCTCAGCACTTACTGAAAGTAAACCTCCAATTCTTCATCTGAAAAATGGGAATAAATCTAGGCCCTACCCTTGTTGGTTGAAGAAGCACTCAAGGAGAAACCCACGCACAGCAGGGCCCTGCTGTTCTACTCGCCCCCAGCACCTGTGTGCAGCGGCTGCCATTCCATCTTAAAGCAAGGGACTAGGGTGCAGACTGCGCAGCTGTGGGATTCAAACAGGAACCGCACACCCAACCCTGGATGTGCACCCTTGGTCTCCTCGACACCTCTGCAGCTTAATCATGTTCCCCGGGACCCCTTTGCATCTTCTGGAGCCTTCAGGGAACTCCATAATACTTTTTTCTTTAAGAGCGAGAAGGACAGTGAGAAACAGAGAATCAATTTTATTTAGTTTTTCATGTGGCCTCTGTTGCTCCGAGACTTCATTGTGTACGTGGTGCTGGGGTTTGAACTCGTGTACTTGCGCATGCCAGGCAAGCACCGTAACCGCTGAGCCACCGCTCCAGCCCCTAGGGTGGACTTTTTAAAAATAAACTTTATTTGTTTGTATTTGTCTAGCATGACGTCATGGGATACCACCAGCATTTGCTACTTCCCGTTTCGTTACAGCTGTCCCAGTGGATATGGAGGGGTGTCTCAGTTTGGTTTGGGCGTGCGTTTTTCTAATTATTATTATTGAGTGTCTTTACTTGTTGGCCAGTTACCTGCCTTTGGAGAAATGTCTGTCTAACTCCTTTATCCACTGTTGCCAGTTCATCTGTAATCCCAGTGACTCAGGAGGCTGAGGCAGGAGGATGATAAGTTTTTTGTTTGTTTTGTTTTTAAGAAAGAGGAACAGTGAGAGAGAGAGAGAGAGAAGCAATTTTTATTTAGTTTTTCATGTGACTTTTGTTCCTCCGACACTTTGTTGTGTATGTAGTGCTGGGGTTCGAACCCACGTACTCACACATGTGAGGCAAGCACTGTAACCGCCAAGCCACCGCTCCAGCCCCGAAGCCCATAAGACTTTTAAGTGCATAAAATGAAATATGTCGAATGGCAAAAGGAAACAAATGAGATTAAAAACCAGGTCTTAAAATATGTTTTAAAAAATTGAGAATCGAAGATCGGTGGAACAGAATAGAAGATCCTGAGACAAAAACCCATATATTTAACTATTTGATATTTGATAAAGAGGGCAAAAGCATAGTGTGGAAGAAAGATAGCCTGTTCAACAAATGGTGTTGAACAAACTGGACAGCCATGTGTAGACAACTGAAGCTGGATCCTTATCTTCTGCCCTGCACAAAAATTAATTCAAAATGGATCAAAGACCTGGATATTAAGCCAACAACTTTAAACTTACTAGAAAAAGAAGTAGGGTCAACACTACAGCATATAGGAGTCGGCAGCTACTTCCTTAACAAAACTCCCATGGCTCAAGCTGTAAAATCAAGAATAAATGAATGGGATGCAGTTAAACTAAAAAGTTTTTGCACAGCTAAAGATCTAGTCAAGAGCATCAAGAGAGAACCTACAGAATGGGAGAAAACCTTTGCCTGCTACACCTTGCACAGAGGACTAATATCCAGAATATACAAGGAACTAAAGAAACTAAACACCAAACTCACAAATAATCCAATCAATAAATGGGCTAAAGAACTTAAAAGAAACTTCTCTCCAGTGGAAGTGCAGAAAGCCCATAAATATATGAGAAAATGCTCTACATCATTAGCTATAAGGGAAATGCAAATCAAAACTTCAATGAGATTCCACCTCACTCCTATCAGAGTGGCAAAAATGAAAAATTCGAGCAACAACAGATGCTGGAGGGGCTGTGGGAAAAGGGGAACACTGTTACACTGCTGGTGGGACTGCAAACTGGTTCAGCCACTATGGAAAGCAGTGTGGAGAATCCTCAAAAAATTAAGGATGGAACCACCTTACGACCCAGCTATCCTACTCCTGTGTATTTTCCCAAAAGAGTTAGAATCAGCATATTATAGTGATGTGGCTTCATCAATGTTTATAGCAGCTCAATTTACTCTAGCTAGACTATGGAACCAACCCAGATGCCCCTCACTCGATGAGTGGATACAAAAACTTTGGTACTTATATACAATGGAATTCTACTTGACCATTAGAGAAGATGATATTATGGCTTTTGCAGCCAAATGGATGGAGATGGAAAGAATTATGCTCAGTGAAGTATCCCAATCTCAGAAACTCAAGGGCCGAATGGTTTCTCTCATCTGTGGAAGCTAGAATACATGGGGAAGCCGTAGGTTAGACAGTTAAGCTAACAATAACTTCAAATTGTTTGATTCTCAACGCAATAGGGGGATGGCTCGCTAGGATACTTGGAGGCATAGGGTGGGGGATGCGGAGGGGGGAGGGTATATTAAGAACTCCTAGGAGACTGGAGAGTGGGAATATGGGGAAACCATCTCGGAAGCAGATGTCATTCCTCCACGAGATACCCATTTAACAAAAGAGTTCTCCTGGGGGAAACAGCAACAGGGGAAACCCAAGCTGGGCATCCATGATTTGGCATTAGCCCTGGATAACTAAGTATATATACATTGGTTATTGATGGTTTGATAATGTTCCCCCTCAATTGTATCTCTATATACATCTAATAAAAAAACAGTTTTAAAAAATTGATATAAGCCGGGCAGGAGGAGTACAAGTTCAAAGTCAGCCTTAGCAACTTAGGGAGGCCCTAAGCAACTTAGCAAGACAGTGTCTCAAAATAAAATATTAAAAGGCTGGGGATGTGGCTCAGTGGTTAAGCTTCCCTGGGTTCAACACAGTACCAAAAAATTTTTTTTGGTGTAATAATATAGGTGCTTCTTTTTAAATGCATTATGTAGGGCATAAATATCTATGCGTGTTATGGCGCCGTGTCAATTCCATTTCTGATTAAAGGAAATGCTAAATTTCAGTCAAAGTTTCCTAAAACCAAAGATTTGAATTTTTCTGATCCGACCTCCTGAACTTCCTGATTCCCTCCATAGTCCCTGAGAGCCCTGGGGCAGCCCCAGTGGAGGACCTGGCAGTGGAGGCTCCATGCTTCCCCAGGATGCTGGCTTCTGTTACTAGGAACACGGATTCCATTTGAACACGGCTGACACCTGCTGACCTCCTTCCCCGGGGGCCCCAGAAGAGCTCATGTCAGTCCCCCTCCTCTGCTCGGCATCCCCACTCACGTGGACCCACGTTTTCCTGACAAAGGGGCCTGGGAGCCAGGCTGATGTGCTCAACCCTAACGTGACACCAAGGCTCTCATCAAGGCCCCTTCAAGAGGAAAACTACCATAGTGTTTCTAAGAGCCCACAGCACCTGGAAAGAAAAGGAAAGAATAGGAGCAAAACTGCCCTCTGGGGGGGCTGAGCGGTGGCTCAGCGGTTACAGCGCTTGCCCGGCATGCACGAGTACACGGGGCCAAACCCCAGCACCCACGTCCACAACTAAGTATCAGAGCAACGAAAGCCACGTGAAAAACTCAATGAAAAATGATTCTCTCTCCCT